>JABUQX010070734.1:0-17500 GCA_015478945.1 Trachelipus rathkii | reverse complement strand
ATTTACAGACTCACTTCATGAGGGAGGGAGCTTTAGGTAAATCTTATTACTAAAACACTTACAGGTGAAAATGACTTGGTTACTATGCTGGTAATATTATATTAACTTTTATCATCGTTAATAAGTTCTAATGTTTATGTATATCATTAGAGAATTTGCCATCATTGCTGCCAGATTTAAGCGCGGAATTGCAACTGGATCAGATTCAGCTGAGTGGCCAGCACGATACTCTTATCTCCATTACTAGAATAGCTCTACAGCAACAGGTATGGAAGATATTGTATGTATTTGAAATTAGCTGTGTTATCTTTCTCCATAACTGTTATTTATATTTACATTTACAAACATTTATGCACATTTTAGTACTGTGAATATTGAAGGTTATTATAGATCTGATGTAACTGCACATTGATAAAGTTTTTATCCATACATTTTTATAATTTTAAAATCTATTTGAATACTGTTCCACTCTATTACTCTATTATACTATATATAAATATCATACTAAATGTTATATATAATATATATCAGATAACATTAACTCATATAATCAGATAATTTATTGTATAAACTAGCAATACTTACAAAAGTATTAGTATTAATGTATTAATATAATTGAATTACTGAATCAATGTATTGCTAGTATTTTCTTAGCCTTTCGTCATTATAAAACTGTATATAATATATTATTAATATTACTACTTAAATTAAGGTACACTATATTATAAATATAGCTCACAATAATAATACTATAAATAATATAAACTAATAATAATAATATCTAATAATAACATAATATATACTAACAATTATATATATGTATTAATTATCTACCGTATTAAATACATACTTTATAGTGAATAATGTATATTTATATGTATTTTAATAATTAGTGCACAATTTATCATCAATACTATATATACTCGACATAGAGTTATCTTAGTACTCGAATTTAACAATAATACATCAATATATCTTATACATATAAATTCTCACAATAACAATTAACTATACTATTTTATGTATTTAATTAGTTATTCATGAACTATATATATATATTAACATGTATTATAACACATGTAAGACTGAATTATTATTTATTAAAAAAATTCGTATAATCATATAACTACTTCATAGAACCAAAATGCTAACTACTAATTAAATATATACTTACTTTCATAATTAAATAAATCAAGCAACTTAACGTGTTAAATCTAATACTATTATGTCGATTTTCTTCTTTCTAAAACTTTAGAAGATTAAGAAAATTTGTCGATCACTCAGATGCCTAGTAATAACGACTAATTTATTATGTATGAGAATCTTAATCTACAAATCTTCGTTAGAATAGTACTCTGTACATCCAAGACCTGTGAGTAAGTGCCCTTATTGTGTTGACAACATACCCACTCACACTGAAATATTTAAATTTATGTGACCACCCTCTCAATGAGAATATAGTTCGCGCTCTTTGATGTGCTCTGGCACTGAGCTCCGACTCTTCTCGACACTCTCTTCTATCAATACCACCTAACATGTGGACAGTAGACATATATTGCTGCGCATAAAATCTCTTTTCTATGCCGATTCGTGGGACCCTGTTAAACACCTCACAATAACTGTAGCTTATATTGGCCTTCGTATAAAATCTCTTTTTGTGTCTCTCTCGAGAATGTCGGTGTTTTTACTAGCTGACATTTCACATACATTACTTATCAGAAATTATATTTCAAATTTTCAAAATCCCATTGTTTTTGAACATTTTCATAATAACTTTCAGAATTTCTATTTATCGAATGACTTTTAACAACAATAGAAAATATTGCAATAGAATGGGATCCAATATACCTACAAATAAAGTATAAAGAACTTTAAACTTATCAAGACCTTTGTCCTTGTTGCACCATCGCGCTGGTATGGTTCAACTTCCTCTCTGACACCATAATATCCCTCAGTATATATTTTATTTTCATTAAAACGTTATAATAAAAAAATGCTGGAGAAGACTTATGAATAATATATTTTCTCTTCGTCCTACCTCAATCCGATCAACCATCAAATTATTTCCTAGGGACTATGTACACTAACTCTAGATGACAAGAGCCGATTTCATTCTTCGTAATCTAAGAGTAATTTGTCCTGTCGCCGTGAGTGTCTCGACAATAGTGACAAAATCTCTTAATAAAATATAAATTTGTCAATATAAATGTGATATTATAAGGGAAGCATTGGGTGTTCAAGAAAAACAAATCTCAGAAACACTATCTATGTCAATAGTCTCGAAGAACAGTTTGATTGGCTAAGTTAATACATGTGCATCACTTCGCCGCTACGTGAGCATTTTCCTGGAAAGGTTCCTAGATTTCAAGATTTCACTTCGCATGCACATTTTCTAATTAGAAAATTTCTTGATATCATGCAATTAGGTTTTGGATTCTTGCTCTGCACACCAAATTATATACAGCAAAAACAAATATGATGTATTCAAATTCCCTTTCAAATTATATTGTATAATATTGTAATGGAAAATTGAACAACGCCTGCACCGCACAAAAACTCAAAAAAATCGAAAAACGTTCTATGTAACTATTGTATGTAATGGACCCACTTTAATGCACTCATTTTAAGTGTTGAAGTCATTTCGAAAAAAATTCTGGAGTTGATACGAAAAATGTCAAAAAACATGGATTTTGAATATTGAAAATTCTGAAAAAATGACTACAGTCACAGAAAGAAACACCGAAAACAACGTTTTAGAGGGCAAAAAAGCTACAGTTTGGTGTTTATAGGGTCAAAATCGGCTGAAAATTCCGAATTTTATGTCCATTTTTAGGGGGGAGTGAAAATGGGGCTCAGCCCGAGCCAAAAATTGGATCTAGCCCTCAATTGGAATAATTTGGAAATGACCCACATTCAATCTAGGTCTGCAAGAATAATATAGATTCAAGTTTTGTTTTTGAGAGATTTAATTATGAATTGAATTATCGAAGTATATGATATAAATTTTTTAAAAAATCTGTCTCAGTTTTGTTCTGTTAATGTTCATGAATACATACAGTATTGTTGTGAATTATGTATTAGATATTGATGTGTTTTTAATGCAGAACATTCGGTATATTGATGATAATTGCCTAATATTTTAACACACTTCCAAAGTATGTATTGGAGAATACATTAATTGTTTGATATGTATTAAATTACGTTAGTTTTTTTTTTGCTTTTAATAGTGACTTATTACTGAAAACTTTAAGCAAAGGCCAAAAATGACTAGCCCTTTTAGGTATTTGAAACCTCTTACTACATCTTGTAAGTTGCAGTTTACAAATTTCTGAATACTGTTATGTTTTCTGTTTTAATTTAGTATGTTTTATTAGTTTGTTGGGGACAGAATCAATGTTAAAATTGAAGTGGAAACATTTTGTGCAGTTTATGACTACCGTGACTTAGCAGTTTGGCTCAAATATACACCAATGAGAAGATCTAGGAAGAAGGCGATTCCTCATAAGGTAAATTTATGCTCAAATTTTATTTCTTATCAGTTTATATCATGACCTCTACAGTCACATACTTTCTCCATTGAGGAGGGCTTTCTCTACACACCTTTCTATACAGGCTCATTCTTACTCTGTACAACTCTGACCCCAGACTTAATTGCTATGCTCAATCTTAACATGTATTAATGATCTTTCATAATTCTAACCTTTATAAGGCATATTTGTAGAAACTGTACTGCGACTACCGAGGTACATAACTTAACCTAACCTAACCTAAATTAATTTTTTCTTAAAATTGTTTTTTTTTTGCTTTTAATTCAGATAGTTGTGTGATCAGTAAACTTCCGAGGTTATGGAACTACGCTAGGCTTGTGAGGTTATTAAAATACAACCTCACTAGTTACAGTACAGTATCGACAAATATGCCCCTTTATAAATATGAAGACCAGTCTTAAAATGGCTTCTTTGCTAAATCGATTTCTTATTGTTTATTTTTTGCTTAAAGCTTAGTTAGTTGTGTAGTTATACAACTGCTATTTATTATACCTCATTGTAGTTATACAACTGCTATTTATTATACCTGTTTTCAATAGCTCTCTTCCTTGCTTATGAACACTGATTAGTCATTTTAGAATTATGGGATGTTAGTTTACAAACATATATCCCATATGACGTCGAGAGTATTGAAACTAATATTATTCCTGGAATTTTTTTGTTACAACACTCGAAAAATTCAATGGTCTTAACCCAAGGTGAATACTTTATAAAAAAAGTTTAAAACTAAATGTGATTCCTTTACAGAAACATGATATTTTAGACATGTCAGTTTGTTTTGAATAATGTTTTATATGTTGTGATCTTTTTTTTTTCTTTACCAGGAATGGGTGAAGTTGCAGGAGAAATAGTTATCGAAACTTTAGTAATTAATTTAGGAAATAATTTAAAAGAGCTTGGTAATAAAAGTAAAAAAAATCCTCTTGCGTTATCGAAACGTTCTCATTATTTTGGAACTAATACTTCTGTTGGTTTATGTATTGTCGAGTTTTCATCAGCCACCCCACCTGATGAAGAGAAAAGGAGAGATTGCTTTCCTCTTAAAATCGAATCCCTCATTGATAACGTACAGTTGGAATGGAGCAATAAATTATCAACTTTTGTATCTTGCTGTCAAAAGTAAGTTTCCGTTGCTCTTGTTTTTTTCTTACTAAAGTTTTTTATTTCGATCATAAGGTTAAATCCACCATTATAATTATTATTTTATTTATTTTTTTGTCTGATATAATGCAATTTTAGGTGCGAAGTAGATGAAAATGTATATCTATCAACAAAAACATATTAAAGAAGCAGATAAATTTTAAATTAGTACGTTCTCAAACTTTTTTTTGACAAAAGGGCAAAGTTTTTTTTCTCGTTGACTCTGGCATGAATACTGTATTGTCAATAATGGGAGTGAATTATTAACTCTTTTACTCAAATAGCTTGTTTATTGCAATGTTAAATAGGCATGATGAATTACCTTTACCTACACAAAATCCACCAAAAGTTGAGAGATTCGCACTCCTGCTTATTATTCTCAAAAAATTTATCACACTTTTTGTAATAATTTTACGGAAAATAGAAAATTAATCTGTTTGTGTCATTTTTGTCATAAAGTAATTTTATATTTTATTTTTACAACCGTGCGTGAATAAATAAACTTAATTAAGAGCCCACGGGTTTAAAATCACTGCCTTAATGTTTTATTAAATAAACCAGCTGTTCTTAACTATTCTTTACCACGGATCCCTTTAATTATTATCTTTAGATGCCACGGGCAAACCCCCTTCCAATAACTTTTGTTGCCACGTACCTCTTTTAAATATTTGTTGTTGCTTCAGACCACCAAGACAACTCCATGTCTAAAACTCTAAAGCGGAACATTTATGGTTTCTCCTGAATATTTGGAGAGAAAGGAATAATAATAATAATAATAATAATAATAATAATAATAAAATAATAATAATAATAATATAAAAGTAATAATAAATAATAAAAATAATAATAATAATAATAATAATAATAATAATAATAATAATAATAATAATAATAATAATAATAATAATAATAATAATAATAATAATAATAATAATAATAATAATAATAATAATAATAATAATAATAATAATAATAATTAATGAGAATACTAGTGCTACATTCCACTTACAAGCCTTGTTATATTGGGCTTAATAACTGAAATTTGACTTCTGAGTTTTGATTCTACGTTTTTCAAAATTTCATGCTTGCTTTCTTTCTTTCGGTTTTGATTACCAAAAATCAAAATATTTCATCAAGCCTTCGCGAACCCCATTTGAAGATATCGCCTACCCATTGGGTTAGCGGATCACAGGTTGAGAACCACTAAACTAAACTATTTATTAATTAAATAATCAATAGATTGAAGTAATTTTGGAATATAGTAATAAATTAATTTTGTGATAGATATAGAATAAAAGATATAAATAACATTAAGCTAATGACTTAATAGTTAATAATAGTTTCAGAATAAAAGATTGTGTTAAAAACTAATTACTTTATTTTTTATTCTGTGATAGATTTCTTTCTTTCTTTCTTCACCTTCCTCTTTGCCCCAAGATTGGGGGTAAGGTGCTGTACAAGCATCGGAAAAAGAAAACGCCAGTAGAGAACATGACAAACGTCGAGAAGAAAGCCCGGCCTTACCGCCCCCTCTGTACATTAATTGCATGTGAGAGCTTCGTCACAACAGGGAAAATCCCACCCTTAGAGCATTGCTGGGACCGCGACGGACCCCTCACTATTGGTAAAAATTCGTCAATGTAAGGTTATTACCCCTGGCCAGGTGAGGCCACAAACCATGCCCCCATACAAAACCCCGCCATTCTCTCCTATCATGCACCCTTACTCTCGCCTCTGCCAAACTCACATTTCTCTCCTTCTGTGATAGATATAGAATAAAATATATAACATTAAGCTAATGACTTAATAGTTAATAATAGTTATAGGATAAAAGATTGTGTTAAAAACTAATTACTTTATTTTTTATTCTGTGATAGATATAGAATAAAAGATATAACATTAAGCTAATGACTTAATAGTTAATAATAGTTACAGGATAAAAATTTGGTTAAAAACTAATGACTTTATTTTTTATTATTTTGTGATAGTTACAATAGTATTTTTATTGTTATAGTATTGTTGCCCTCAATTTATTCCTACAATTTAGGATTTATTTGAATTGATACGAAATTTTAACTTTTAATTTGAATATTGAAAATATTTCTCATCAGCAAATCTATGAGTTTCAATTGTCATACTGATTGAAATATTATTTTGGGAATTTAGTAAGAAACTTTTGTTGAGTAATTCAAATCGGATTGAACTAGTTATCTCAGTTTGTTTATGTATCTAATATAAACAAGTATAAGTAGTAATATAAACAATATAATATAATTAAAAGTAAAATATTCCTTGACATGCTGTTTGAAAGATTCTCATTTACCCATGCATTCGCGATAAGCATATTTCATCTAAGCCTCAATGGCGCAACTTGCAAAGAATATATTTGTACCTTAGTTTAAAATGTGATTTAGTAGTTCCTTTTCAGCTTTTTCAAATGTTTTCCAGATATATTTTGGATAAAACTATTATTATTATTATTATTATTATTATTATTATTATTATTATTATTATTATTATTATTATTATTATTATTATTATTATTATTATTATTATTATTATTTTAGGTATGTTAAATCTTTTAAAGAGGATTCACCTGCTTCCAAAGTTTTTTCCAAGGAAGAAAAAGAACGAGACTCTAAAAATGGAAAAATATTTTCTGTTGATGTGAAGGCAACTGCCCTTAATCTATTTCTTCATACAGACAGTAAAGGTAATAATTAATATATATATATATATATAAATATTAAACTATTTATTATATATATATATATATATATATATATATATAGATATATATACTAATATATTATAGTATATATATATATATACATATATAATATATATATATAATATACCGTAAGTAAAATATAGGCCAGTGCTGAGCTGCCAAAGTTTTAGCAATCGGTTCTCTGCTCTCATTAAGAACAGCAAAAGACGTTAATGATGATTTTGTTTGTCCTAAAAAGGTTTAACAGAGGCTCCAAATTTCCTTTTCAGCTCACCACTTATATAAGTGAGTATGTCATGTATGTTATGTATGTATTGTTATTGTATGTGAGGTTGATTGTCATGTAATCCAATCATGCTCGAATGTGTATTAAGTTATTAGGATGAACTTTAATTTCTATTTTGTGTAAAGTTAGTATATTACTATTATAATACTATATGATATATATATATACTAATAATATATATATATATACTAGATATAAATACTATATATATATATATATCATATATATATATATATATATATATATATATGAATATAAGTATATATATACTCTATTACAAAATTAATGTAAAGGTGTATTACTTATACTATATTATATATATATATATATAATATATATATACTATTACTCATTATACTATACATCATATATACTTAGTATATATATATATATATATATAATATCAATATTATACTATATACTATATTATATGATAATCATATATATAATATATGACTTATATATTGTCAATTTAAGTGTTACAGATTGTCTTACTGTTTTTGCTTTCCAGTATCGATAATGGTACGGATCGATTTGATTAAAAGCAGTAAAACTATGTCTGAATCCAAAATATGTGTAGAAGGTATTAAAGCTACTAAGTTTTTACCCACTGGGTCTGCTTACCAATGCATCAAATCCTCAGAAATAACGGTAAGAAGTTTGTACCTTTTTCTTTTCTTTATCAAGCAATTTATTATGATTCTTCCTTGAAGTTTAATTTTTTTTTTTTTTTTTTTTTTTTTTTTTTTTTTTTTTTTTTTTTTTTTTTTTTTTATTATAAAATTGTGATATATGAATAAAGGAAGCCATCATATTAATAAATGTATTTATTTTAAATAGATTTACTGACAATAATGTTAATCCTAAGAAGGTTAAAGTTCACTATTTATGGGTATAAGTTTTTTTTTTTTTTTTTTCCCCTCTTTTAGAATGAATTCCTTAACCTTCGTACCATTACTTTTGAAGAGAATGGTAAAGAGCTTCATGTAACAGTTGGAGAAACGCTCTTAATTCGCTGGTCTACATCTTTGCACAGGACGCTTTTGTTGGTTAAAGACGATGTTAAAACATTTCCGGAAAACATTTTAGGTAAATTTAGATTTATTTCTTGTCTTAATCACCTTGAACTCCTCCAGAAAACTCTAATGACAGTTGATTATCATTCAGCCACTTAGCTGGGTTTTAAAGAGTTGTGAAAAAACTCGCTAGAGAGTTATCTGCTTAAATATATCTTTTGATATAATGCTGCGTTTCCCGAAGCCCTAGTGCAGCCCGTGTGCAAAATCGACTCGGAAACGCTTCGAATTCGCAAACAAAATTACATCTAACCAAGTCAGAGAAAAGGAAATTTTGACAGTACCTGAAAACGGTCCGAGTCGCGCCGCGTCGGATCAGCTGACAATGTAAACAATATCTATACTTTATTCTATCCTTATTTGATTGAAATAAATACCGATTCATCTCAGTATTCCCCTTATATAAAAGTTATACTAAAATATTAAAAACTTTTGGCAAGTCATTTCCGACACATGTTTTGTAAAGAAATTTGTTTGTAAACAAAGTATCCTTCCGCAGCCCGCCCGTTTATTAATTCCCGAATTCGAGGATTTAACAACGGGCGCGCCTGACTGTGACATTTACGTGACGTAGAAAGTGCGCAAACGGGTCGGGAAACGATGCATATGCGCCTGTTTGTGCCCGCCCGGGCTGCAGTCGGGGCTTTGGGAACACGCAGCATAGTATTCAGCTCAGAAAATAGTAAAGAAATTTTAACCGAGTTCTGTAGATGCTCTTAAAGCTTCTGAGAAAGATATTTATTAGATCCTTGATTATTATGTTGATTATTTATATTTAGGGATATATCGTATTGGAATGAAAACGGGCAACGGCATGATGCTCAGAGGCTGTAGTAGGAATTAGTTGTGAATGGTAGGAAGGTGGCTAGGGCAATTAAATTCTTGGTGGATGTAAAGAGACTAAGTCTTGACTCTTGAGTGTGCTAGGGTTTTTCCATGAAGGTACCGTTGTCACCTGCGTTACTGCATAATAGTGAAACTATAGTCTGGAATAAGAGGTATTTAGGTATAGATCTAAGGTACTAAGTGTTCAGATGGACAATCTTAGGGGGTTGTTAGGTGTAAGAAAAGTTATTGATCTTCAAAATGAGGAATGAATGCATCATGGAATTGTTTGGTGTGAAGAAAGGAGTAAATGAGAGAATAAACGAGAGTACATTGAGATGGTTTGGCTATATGGATGTATAGTGGTGTATAGAGGTAAGCTGGGAATCAACCAGATAAGAGATCGAAGAGCCAGTAAAGGAATGCCCAAAGGAGATGATCGTATGTTTTGGCAGAGACGAGAAGAAAGGTGCATAATAGGAGTGAATGGCGTGGTTTTGGAGAGGGTACGGTTGTGCCACCTGGGCCAAGAGAAGAACCCTACATCGACGAGATGTCACAGTGAGGGTCCGTCGTAGTCCCATGAAACCCTAAGGTGGATTTATCTGACTGCGATTAGTTCTTACTTTAGAGTATAAAGGGGATGGTAAGGCTGGTCTTTCTTTTCGACTTGAGTCATATCCTTCTACTACTTTTTTCGATGTTTTCCGGTGTTTGATGGCTAGCAACTCACCCCTAATTTGGGGAAAGGAGGAAGATAATATATACTATGTATAATATATATACACTTATATATATGAGATAATAATATATGATAACCTTTCTCATAAGTATAAACTAATATATATATATATATATTACTAATTATATACTGATATTAGTAGTCTTGCACCTGATCCAAAAATTTGAGGCCGGATACCGATACCCGATACCAAGTACTCGCTATTGTTCTTCATTGCCCGATTACGTACCAAAACCTTCTATTGCGATACCCGATAACCCGATACGTTTTTATCGCCTAATACTCTCCTTCAAATTATATATATTATTATAGATACCTATACCTATAACATATATAGATTACTATACTATAAGTACTGTATCATATATATACCTAATACACTACTATACTTACTACTCTATATAACTATATTATATATATATCTATACTATATACGTATATATACATAATACTATTATATAGTAAAGAATTTATATACTATATAGCTACTGCTCTATATAATAATAATAAAGTTATAGTCTTATAAATATAATATATAGCTGCAATTACCACTACTAGAACTATTACTACTACTAATATATATATCATACTATATATATAATATAATATATTATACTGATAGTATATATATATATATATATTATATATATAACGGTGTATATATAGATAGTATATATATATATATATATATATATATATATAGTAATTATAATATATATATATATATATATATATATATATTATATATACTAGTATATATAGTATATATATTATTGATGCAGGTTACATCCGCATCCGCGGAGCATTCCCACATTATTAAAGATCCGCCTCCGCACTTTTCCCTGGCGGATGTTGCGGGATATTTATTGTCGAGATTGATAAAGATTTTATAATAAAAATTACTTATATGAATCTCTACGCAAATTGTAAATGCAGAGACATGGGACTCGAACTCAACTGTGTAGATGATGACCTCATGATCTCACTATCAGTGAAGTTCATATAATATGAAGTCTCAACAGAGTCACTGAGATTAATTTGATGTCAAAAAAATCAGCGGCCTCTTACAGCGTCTGTCTCCGATGTAATACCATTAACTCAACGCTAAGGAGGATTTTGAACCATCTTCAAATGAAATGATGGACGATTTTAAAAAGAATGAAAGATGTCAAATTAAACTAGAGCTAAAAATCGCGTTTCAGTTCTGTGGACATTAATGCACCCTTTCATCTACTGCAACTTACTTAGAATCTCCGTTATAACAGGCAAGTTTTTATTTGTACACCACATATTAGAACAAGTTAAATCAGCACTTTGTGTTGCAGTTGAAACTTCAATCCGAATAGTCTATTTATTCGCCACCCATTAAAAAGAAATAAACGAAATCTACAGAACAAACATCTTCTACAAAGTAAATCAATAACAGACTCACTGGAAGAGTTTCTACGTCCCAGTAGTAAATGAAAAAAACACCGGCATACCAAAAGACTGTAGTGCAGGATGATTGAAAACTATCACAAGAAAAACGACTAGAACCTATCAGTTGGTGGAAAGTTAAGCCAAAAAGTGTTTACCACTAATGTTGTACCTATATGATGAAAGAAACACAGCACTCCTCAGCAGAAAGGAAGGAAAAGCAGAAAAATTGATTGTTTCTCAAGCACAACCTTCCTAATTTACATTTCAATACTAGTGCCAAAAAGTATTATAATCCTTTGGTAAAAAATCCTTTCATTGAAGATCCTCACGCATGGGAAAGAGGCTGGTGGGAGGCATTTTGATGTTGGGTCCGTCTAAGCACCTCCGTCAGGGCCGACCTGTTACAGCACGAACCACACATAAGCTCAGAACTGCTTCACATTACTACCGTTGACCGCACCACCTATCAGACAAGTCACCGCCCCAATCTCCCGTACACTAAAGACTCACATCGCCCAGAGTCATGTACTCATTTCCGCACGCCATTCCTGCACACCGGGCACACATCCCAAACCCGCCAATACAACGCGCTCTATCTCGTGCCAGGAGCCACCAATGAACCTCGGTAAACAATCTATATTATTAGATTGTGGCCTAAAATCTCAAATATATATATATATATATTATATATATATATATAAGTATATATATATATACTATCTATATATATATATATATATATTATATTCAACATCCGCATCCGCGGATGTTAAAATCAAAAATCCGCATCCGTTACATCTGATGCATCACTAGTAATATATATATATATATATATATATATATTATTATATATATAATATAGTATATTATAATATATATATATATATATATATATATTATATATATATATATATATATATATCTATATATTATATATATTATATTCGTATAACTTGGTTATCAAAATCATACTGTTCTCTACACTGCGGCGGTGCCCAGGCCGTAGCTCGCGCATTAAGATTCATCACGTTTATAGTAAAAATAAAATAGTGTTAAAAATTATATAAGTATATATACTAATATATTTATACATAATATATATATATTATTAATATATATATATATATATATATATATATATATATATATATTATATATTAATATATATATAATATATATATATATATATATATTTATATATATATATATATATATATATTATTATATATATATATAATAATAATATATATATTATAATTAATTTTTATATATATATATATATATATATATTATCATATATATTATAATTATTATATATATATATATTTATATATATATAATATAATTATAATATATATATATATATATAGATATTATATTACTATATATATATATAATTTACATATATGATACTAATATATATATATATATATATATATATATATATATATATATACGTATATATATATATATATATATATATATTATAATATATATATATATATTATCATGTAAAGACAAAAAAAAAAGCCGGTTTTCGTTTTTATATCTGGCTTACAGAACGTTAAGAAAGTGCTCGAGTTAGTTTGCGTTCTTGTTTGTCAACACTTACCGAAAATTGTAAGAAAATGCTTTCCACGACTTAAGGAATTTCTGCAATTCTGTTAAGGTTGCTTTTTCCCGTGCCTAAGACCGAATTAAGACGTGTCTACGAAAAATGGAAACAACATGATGGCGGCGTGTTAGGCCCCGTCTAAATTGATGAATTTTCATTCAATATATCAGCTTTAAATCTAATTTCTTCCAAATGGAAAACTCCATCTCACAACATAGGTTGAATAATTATCTGTAATATAAAATGTTATTTTTTTATATCTGCTGTATTTTCCAAAGACGTCACATACCTCTGATCTCACAATAAGCGATTTCCAATTTTTTAAAAACAAAAGTAAGTGCCTAGCACGGAAATCCGCGGTCGTTTTATACTGAAATTTCGTGCTAAAACTGCGGTTTTGAGCATTTCTTTATCGAAGCGTAAGCACAATGACAGAAAACGAAACGTACTAAATTATAAAGCAAAAGAAAAACTAAAATTCATTCTATCGTAAGACGCTTCGTATTATTACAATTACGATTAAAGGAGATACAACTAAAGAAATTAGTCCCAAGTAAAGTATTTGTGGCTTGCTAATTTATTTATCGCAATCCCACTAACATTACTTGGGACTAATTTCTCTATTTCTATCTCCTTTAATCATTATAAAATAGCGGGTCTAGGGTCCCGCATACACAAGCCTTTGTAATTTGTTCTGATTGGAATTTTTTCCATGAGAAATCACCTTTCTCCAAAATGTTCTAGCTTTAGCCTTTTATCCCTCTAACATTTTGATAAACTTTGTTTTTTTAAACGTTTCCTCGATTAACACTTTTATCGCCCTAAAACTAAGCATATTGATGTTCCTAATTCCTGTTGTATGCTCTGGCTTCCTGCCATTGGACCCGCTTTTCCAATGTTCTTCCCTTTCAGATTAAAACATTTAAACAAAAACATTCCACAATGCAAATTTCTTATATCTTTTATTAACAACAACTTCAATTTGGAGGTTCTTTAAGATAAAGAAGGACTCCTATGAACTCAGGTCATCACATCGTTTACAAATATAAATGTGTCGGACTGTAACGTTGACTATGTAGGTCAAACTTTTCCTACAACAATAGATGCGAGCCTTCAAACACATGGAAATTTCCTTTCGAACTAAATCTTCTCCAGTCTCATCAACCAGAGAATTTAGCCTGTCAGATGATCACCATGACCTCATAGGCGCCTTTCAATAAATTCTCCAATTTTTCAAAAGGCTTCAGCAAGATGGAAGAACTTTAAAAATTTGGAATCTTTATATTTAAAAACACTTAAACTACACTTAAATCCCTAGGATTTCTTTGGCACTCCTGATTGCCTGAACTAATTGCCTGAATTTCGTGCAAAAACGGATACGATTTCTTATGAGGTGTTACTTTTGTTTTGCAAGCAATTGGAATTAAATGCTGTATGGAGCCAGTCGATTTCGGATAAACAGAAATAATTAAAATGTTTATATTAATAATAATTGATCAACTATTGATGGAGTTTATCGATTTGGAAGAAATTAGATTTAAAGCGATTTTATTTGAATGAAATATTCATCACTTCAAAAAAATGACGGCGTGGTGTAGGCCCTACCACGCTGTCATTTTTTTGTTTGCACCTTTTTTCGTAAAAACGTGGTAAATACAGCAATCACAGGAAATAGCAACTTTATAGAATAACGGAAATTCCTTACGCGTGGTAAGCATTTCTTACGATTTTGCGCTAAGTTTAACAAAAACAAACGCAAACTCTGTTTCGTAAGGCACAAATGCCAAAAAACGAAAACGCCTATATTACATACAGTTAGGTCAGATACGATACGGAAAATTATCAGACAAAAATTGCGGATATAAATATATACTTATATCATATATATATATATAGTATTAGTATATATATAATAATATATATATATATAATAATATATATATATATATAATATATAATATAGGTATATATATATATATATATATATATATATAATATATATATTATTATAGACTATATATAATATATATATATATATATATATATTATATTTATATATATATATATATATATATATTAGGGTTGTGAAAAAAAAGGTTTTTTTTTTATTTGGTTTTTCTTTTTCTTGGAAAAAAAAAAAACACCGTTTTTTTTTACAGTAATATATATATAATATATGTATATATATATATAATATATATATTATATATATACGATATATAATAACATATATATATATTATATATAATATAATATATATATATTATATATATAATATATATATAACTACTATATATATATTAACTATTGATCAAAAAAGGATGGTATAACAGTTGGTTTTGGGGTGTCAGCGAAGAAAAGAGGAATGGTGGAAGGTGAATTGATTCTTCTGTGAGGGGACGAGGTATTTGTGTAAGGTAATGATCTTTCGTTTAAACACAAGAGTATCATAGACCATACTAGAGTTGGGTGTAGGTAGAGATGGTTTGCGAAGTGAAAAGTATGATTGTATTTGTGTTGGTGAAGAAGGAATGTTGAAGTATGTATCTTGATAGTTAAATTCATGTTGAGGGGTTTGAGGAATGGGATTATCGGCATCATTATGCCTGTTCTCTATGGTAAATTAAGTTAGTGGGGTGCTTGGATGGAGAGGAACAGGTTTGATACGGAAGTAAGTGGTGGTAAAAAATTAAGAGTGAGAAGCTTAAGTGAACAAGGTAATTAAGATAAGTATGTTGAAGAAACGCTTGAATGTGAACAAGGTTGAGAACTGAAATAAATCTGGAAGCAAATGAAGGAGCAATTGTTAGCAGTTGCAAAAGAAAAGTATGGGGTTGTGCTAAAATTTAAATAGAAGTAAGAATGATTAAAACAGTGTAAGTGTGGATGAAGAGGTGATGCAAGCGGTTCAAAATAAAAAAAGCGTGGTTGAAGTACTAAAAGCAAATGAAGTTTCAAAAGAAGAATGCTTGGAATGATATAAGGAGGAAAAAACGGAATGCTAAAAGATGCATCGTAAGAGAAAGAGAGGTAAATGAACCAGGTTGGAAGGAGGATGAATGGGGACATTCAAAAGAGATTAGGAAGCTTTCTGGAAGAAGCGCAAAAGGTTAAGAATTAAAATAAGGGAACCTGCTCTCAGAATAATGAATAGGGATGGTGTTTTTGTAATTGATGAAATGGATTGAGTGGAGTGTGGAAAGAAACATTGTGGAAAATGCTGAACATGATTGGCGAGTAATGAAGGAGGTTGATATAATGGATGTTTGTTGGGTTTGATGTCTGCAGAAGGACATAGGTATTTTGGGGATGAGTTATTGGCAAAAAAGAGGAAATGGGTAGAGTGAGAATGCAAATGGAGTGACATCTGCAGTGTATAGATGAAATTATGGTGAAATGATCAAGACGCGAGGCCGGCTAAGATTGGGTATTTGATTGATACTTGAAGCTTGGTGTAATAAAGCGTTTATGGACTGAGAGGGTTTAGTTTCGAGGGATTGGAGCCGGATAGCCAGAATAGTACCTTGTGTATAAGGTTAAAGGAGATAAAGGAACGTAGAAATTTAAGGGAATTAGTTTATTGGTTGTTGTATGGAAGATATATGTGGTGTTTTGGTCGAAAAAAGAGTGCGCAGTGACTGAAGGACTGATTGGTGAAGAACAAGGTGCGTTTAGAGTAGTAGAGGATGTGTGGATCCAATCTTACATTGAAGCAAATGATAGAAAAATAGAGAGAGGAAGAATAAATGTATTTAGGTTTTATGGATTTGCAACAGGGTATGATAGGGTTAATAGACAGGCGTATGGCAGGTGTTAGTGATAATATAGTAGTTGGTTGATTAGAGCTTCTGAATGGACTTCAAAGTACATGTGATGGATGATAGTGAGGTGATTGTAAGAATCTCCACAATGGCTATTAACATGCTCCATCTCAGAACACTTCCCACTCGTGACGCATCATTGTCAAAAGTGATTGGTTTAGTATTAATAGCGAAGTTGAGCAGGGATGTGTTAGTCTCCTTGGTTATTCAGATTTGTATATGGATTGGATTGTGAAAGAATTAGAGGTAAAGGAATGTCTGGACGAGAGAAATGAGTTTGGCAGGACATCTCTCTCT
>JABUQX010070733.1:0-40677 GCA_015478945.1 Trachelipus rathkii | reverse complement strand
GCGAATTATGTATTGAGAAACACACTTAATACACAACAACACGTCCACACAATTACACACACACACACACCATCACACACACACACCACACACCACACACACACACATACACATCATTCAGCTTATGACACTTATACACGCATTCACCTATGTCAACTAACACACACTTCACTTATGACACTTACATTACCCATAGCACTTACATTTAACCACTTATGATACACATCGGTCACAACACACACACCACCACACACACACAACACACACACACACACTATTATTTAGAACACACATTCACTATGATACTTATACACACTATTCACTATTGACACTACATTTATCCATAGGGACACTTACCACTTTTACACTTTTACACTCACACCACAGATTTATTACACTCACACAGATTTACTTACACACACACATCACGCCACCACACTAATCACCACAGCAACACACACACACTCACTTACACATTTATAACGTATAATTTATTAAAACATTATGTTTTAATTAAACACGTACATTTATTATTACTCATTAAAATATAACTAAAATTATTTCAAAGGTTCTTAAAACTTCTATAATAAATCAATCATTATCTTGAACAAAGAATTTAATATTAACTGTTAATACTTTTTGTTTATAAATTTTATAACTATCATGTTTTAAAATAACTTTTACTAAAATTTTATGAAATTTTATTTATTAAAAACATATATTTTACGTACCTTTAAAGCAATAAATCAGTAAATCAGTAAGGTCAGCCCTTAGCACCCCTCTACACCAAGCTTATGCCCACGTTTGTTCATGACATTACTGCTTCTCATCATCTTTTAGCCATGGTTAATAATGTATAATAAATAACAAAAATAAGGTCTTCTCTGCTAACATAACATGTATTTAAAATCTTTCAAAGTTCTTATTTAAAAATAACAATTGATTCACTTACATTTATATTATTCACTTGATGTTAACTAAAATATCTTCAAAATTTTTTTTAAATATTCGGGTATTTCTTTATTATTATATATTATATCTAATGTACATTGACAATCCATCACGAGAAAACACAACAACCCGCACTCCTTACAGATACGAAACTGACCTCTCTCTGTAAAAATGTGGTTGAAATAACTACTTAGGTTTCTAAATTTAGAATAATCCTTTTTTGTAGCCAGGGGCGATTTAGGCCTAATTCCAGTTCAAAATATATTTCAAACTGACCTTTTTCTGTAAAATGTGCTGCAATAACTACGTTAGGCCTAAATTTAGGCCTAAATTTAGGATAAGCCTTTTTGTAGACGGGCTAATTTAATCCAAATACCAGGTCAAAAGGTAATTCCAGTATAAACAAGAATCATTGTTATTATTATTCTTTTTATAAATATATTTCAAACTGAAACATGCTGGATCGGTAAGATCCTTTAAGCAGGTAAAAAGGAAATGTTTTCTGCTTACTTGTGATTCGGTCGATAGTAATCCTTATCGTCTATATGACTTCGTAGTGATTGCGTCGAGAAATTTTTTATCGTCTTTGAAAAGTTAACTTTGTTCTTTAAACTTGTATTTTGAGCAGGTGTGTGTTTATTATCTTTTAGACCCAAAACTCATTTTAAAATCATAGTCATTTTTAGCTGTTAATGCGGTGCACAAGTTCATCTTGATTTTGTATTAAAACGGTTTATTTTTACTAAGTGTTATCATTTTATAATTTAAATACTACATTGAAAAAATAATCACTAGAAATGATATAATTAATCACTAGTTCATAGCATACCACCAGGCTCACAATCTCCACCCGCAAAGGCAGCCAACCCCGCACCCGCGGTCGTCCCGCCGCGTCCCCGCCCGCCGCGTGCGCCCGCAGGCGCAATATTTCCGCGTTCCGCCCGCCGCGTGCGCCCGCAGGCGCAATATTTCCGCGTTCCCGCCCGCCGCGTGCGCCCGCAGTCGCAATATTCCCGCGCGAATTATTATTTAGAACACACATACACACACACGCACACTATACACAACACACACAAACACACATCACACACACACACACACTCATCTTACACATATAACGGTATAATTTATTCAAAACATTTTATTTTGTATTATACTTAGTGTTATTTACTTCATGCCTATGGTTATTATTATTTAGAAACACACATACACACACACAACACCACACACACACACACACACACAACACACACACACTAACACAACACACCACACACACACACCACCACCCACACACCACACGCACACTCACTTACAAATATAACGTATAATTTATTAACAACATTTTATTTTTATTTTATTATTATACTTAGTGTTATTTAATTCATGCCTATTGTTATTATATGTATTAGAACAGCACATGACACACTCACACACACGCACACACACAACAAATAAAAACAAAAACCAAAGACCACATACGCCACCCCCCCACTCCGATATTTTGATCCCTCAACTTTGATGCCGTCAGCTTTTGGATGCCTCACACACTCGACATTTTGATGCCTCAACTTTGATGCATCAGCTTTTTGATTGCCTCAGCTTTTGGTGCCTCAACTTTGATGCCTCAGCTTTGATGCCTCAACTTTAGATACCTCAGCTTTTGATGCCTCAGCTTTGATGCCTCAACTTTAATAACTTAGCTTTAGTACCTCAGCTTTGGTGGTTCATCTTTGATGACATCATTGATGGCGTCATCTTTGATACCACCTGTATTGATGATTCAGCTTATAAGCAGTTACACTTACCATAGACACTTACACTTACACTTATTCACACATACACTATAGCTCTTATTCACACATACGCACATACACATAGACACTTACGTTCACCCATAGACACTTACACTCACCCGCACACAATATATAATATATAGTATATATAAAATATATATTTATATATATTATATTATATATATTACTATATATATTATATATATATATATATAATATTATATATATATTATATATATATATATATATATATATATATATATATATAATATATATTATATATATATATATATATATATATATATATATATATATTTTTATATATATATATATATATATATATATATATATATATATATAATATATATATATAGTATATATATATATATATATATATATATATAAGATATATATATATTAATATATATATATATAAATATATATATATATATATATATATATATTATATATATATATATTATATTTAATTCGCGCGGGAATATTGCGCCTTCGGGCGCCACGCGGGGGGCGGGAACGCGGAAATATTGCGCCTGCGGGCGCACCGGCGGCGGGAACGCGGAAATATTGCGCCTGCGGCGCACGCGGCGGGCGGGACGCGGCGGGACGCACCAGCGGGGCGGGAGTTGGCTGCCTTTTGCGGGTTGGGGCTCCGCTGGGCTTCACGTGATCTACTATAAATCTAGGGAATTAATTATTATCTATTCTAGTGAAATTAATAATTATTCCTCAATGTAAAGTATTTATTATAAATATGATATACACTAAGTAAAAATAAAACACTTTTAATACAAATCAGATTAAACTTGTGCACGGCCTTAACAGCTTAAAATGACTATGGATTTTAAAATGAGTTTGGGTCTATAAGAAGATAATAAAACACACACCTGCTCAAATACAAGTTTAATAGATACAAAGTTAATTTCAAAAATAGACGATAAATATAATTCCTCGACCAATTCACATCTACGAAGTCACTATAGAGATAAAGGATTTACTCCGGACCCAATCACTAAGTAAGGGAATTTAGTAAGAACCCATATTCCTTTTATCCTGCTTAAAGGGAATCTTACCGATCCAGCATTGTGTCTCTATGTTTGAAATATTATTATAATAATGAATAAAAAATTAGACACATGATTCTTGGGTCTATTATACTGGAGTATTACTAATTTGTGACTGGTATTAGGATTAAATTAGCCCGTCTACAAAAAGGCTCTTTATTCCTAAATTTAGGGCCTAAAATTTAGGCCTAACGTAGTATTGCACCACATTTTACAGAAAAAGGTCAGTTTTGAAATATATTTTGACCTGGAAATAGGCCTAAATCGCCCCTGGCTACAAAAAAGGATATTCTCAAATTTGACCTAAAGTTAGATTATTTATTCACACATTTACAGAGAGAGGTAGGTCAGTTTTCGTATCTGTAAGGAGTCCTGCGGGTTTGTTGTGTTTCTCGTTGATGGATTGTCCAATTGTACATTTTAGATGAATAATCAAATATAATTTAAAGAAAACCCGACATTATTTTAAAAAAACTTGAGAATGTATTTTTAGTTAACATCGAGGGAATAATAATATAAATGTATGTGAATAATTGTTATTTTTTAAATTTAAGAACCTTAGAAAGATTTAATATAAATTACATGTTTATGTTAGCAGAGAAGAAACTTATTTTTGTTATTTTATACTTATTACATGGCTAAGATGATGAAAAGCAGTAATCAATAGAACAAACGTGGATAGCTTGTGTAGAGGGGTTGCTAGGTTGATCCTTACTGGATTTTACTGATTTATTGCTTTAAAGGTACGTAAAAAAAAATATGTTTTAATAAAAAATTTTGTCATAAAATTTTAGGTAAAATTATTTTGTAAATGGGAACTAATGATTTAGTTATAACAATTTATAAACAAAAAAGATTAATTAAATCGAGTTAATAATTAAATTCTTTTGTTCAAGATAATGATTGATATTATTATAAAGTAATTTAAGAAACTTAATATAATTTTAGTTATATTGATGTAGTAATTAAATGTACGTTGGTGTTAATTTAAAAACATAGAAATTGTTTTAATAAATTATACGTTATATGTGTACTGTAAGTGAGCTGTGTTGTGTGTGTCGTGTGTGTGAATATGTGGTCATTGTGTGCGTGATGATGTAGTGTGTAAGTAAATCTGTGTGAGTGTATAACTAAATCTGTGTGTGAGTGTAAGTGTAAATGTAAGTGATTCTATGGATAAAGTAAGTCTTGTCATAAGTAATGTGTGTATAAGATTCCATAGTGATATGTGTGTATAAGTGTAAGTGTGTGTGTGTGTGTGTGTTGTGTGTGTGTGTGTGTGGCGGTTTGATGTGTGTGTGTGTGTGAACCGCATGTTGGTATAAGTGTTAAATGATTAAAGTGTCTTTATGGGTGTTAAATTGTATAGTGTCATTACCTGTAGAATGTGTGTTTAATTTAAAGTGTGTCGATTATGCAATGCGTATTTGATTTTATAAGTGCTCAATAGGTGAATGTGTGAATATAAGTGGTAATGTGAAGTTGTGTGTATGTGTTGTTGTGTGTGTAAGTGTGGTGGTTTGTGTGTGTTGTGTGTGCGTGTGTAGTTGTGTTCTAAATTTAATGAGTAATAAACAATGACGGCCATGAAGTAATTAACACTAAGTATAATAATAAAATTAAAACAACAACAGCAGCATACCATTTTATTCGATGCGTCGATAACGATACGAAGGATGTTTTTTACCATAAGAATAGTACTCCTAAGTTTTAAAAACTTTTTTCTTTTTGCTTTTTTTTATAATTTTTTAAGTGGACTGTACCCGTAGGTTTATTTTAAAGTTAATACTGTTTATGAATTTCGTCTTCGCAGTATTTGAACTCGCAGAAAAGACCGTTTGGCACTTTAACTTTTGAATTTAGGTTTTAATGTTAAATCAATTTTATTTACTTTTTTTTTTATTCGCGATTTATAAGGGTGCAAGTGAGCGTTAGTGTTTTTTAACTTTAGGATTTTTTTTTTATATTTTACATATTTTACTGTAAATACGATTTAACATTTTAACATTTACGTTTTTAAATTTAGGTTTTAGTCGTGTGAATAATTTTAACCTGTTTTTTTTTTTTTTTTTTTTTTTTTTTTTTTTTTTTTTTTTTTTTTTTTTTTTTTTGTTTGTGTTTTGTGGTTTTGTATTTTCCATGCAAGATGGGAGATTTGCACCGGCGCGGGCTTACTATCGACTTTGCTAACATCCGTCTTGGCAATCTAACTCTGCAGTCGTGGAAATACCACCTGTCTAACCTCTTAATCCTAACCTTTTGCTCCGTCTGAGACCCAGATGCTAGAATTCATCCACTAACTCGTTTAATATGTCCATCCAACTTTAACTTATTTCATAATTTCCGTTTAAAGGGTGGAGTTCATGTGCCTATGTTAACATAAAAACTCTCCTTTAACACGTCTCGAGAATCTCGAATCTCCTAACTTCGATGTTCTGTGGCTTAAAATCTTTCTTCCTTCTACTACAATAATCTTGTGCTTCTGCTACTGTTCTACTAACAGAACAGATTTTCACGCCTTTTTGAAGACCTTACTACCTTCTCACGAGACTGTTATCCATCTTCTCATTCCAAATATCTGAGGGTCCTCATTTAGGGATTTCAAGTACACAACACTGAATGTGGGTTCCTCTCATACTGATTTTGGTGGGGAGAGGAGCCGGAATCATTTAGCATTCTCAACGATCTGGACAAACTAATTAAGAACCCACACAACATTTCGGATCGTCCCAAACCCAATTTCTTGAACACCACTTGACCTTATGTATTCACCACTAAGTCCTTCTCTCTATAAATTACACCCACCTTCCGCTGCCTATTGGTTAAATCTGACCACAACCTTATATCTCTTAATTTTAATACTTTCTCTCCAACAGCTCCATCCTGCCCTACGCGTTTTTTCTGGCACTTTGATCGGGCCGATTGGTGGGCCTTGCGTTGCTTCTACGCTAACTATAATTGGAATTGACTGCTTTGTCTCTGGTGACGCTTCAACTTCTGCCGATAAGGTGGGAGTTGTAATCGTTGATGGGATGAGTAGGTTTATTCCTTCTTCGACTAAATCTTTCTCTCCTCATAATCCATGTTTCGATCGATCGTTCTTGTTCTCTGGCCATCCAGGGCTAGGACAGTGCGTTATCGGGAGTGCGAAAAATATTCTTCGTTCTCCTATCACTCTTGCTAATTTTCATTCTGCTAGAAATCGTTGCAGGGATTCTCTTCGACGAGCAAAGCGGGCTTTCATCAAACGAAAGTGCGCTAACCTCCTTGGTTCTCCTACTGACAAATCTTTCTGGCCTCTTGCCAAAAACATCTCTAACAACTTCTGTAAATCTGTCTTTCCTCCTCTTATTCGCTCTGATGTTCTGTTGCTAATTCTCCAACTGAAAAGGCCAATCTCTTCGCCTCCTATTTTCCTCTAATTCAACCCTGGACGATTCTGGCATTCCTTCCTCCTTCCTTCTTCTCCTCTCAGGTGTCCTATGCCTTTGCTGTGATTTACATTTCGATCGGGTGGCATGGGCTCCGAAATCTACGAACGTTACGGAAGGGCGGGGTGGCCCGGATGGCATTCCTCCCGAGTTTTGAGGGAGTGTGCTTCCGTGCTATCCCCGCCCCTCGATTCAACTTGAATTCTCTAATGTCTCAATTACTAGCACTTTCCCTTCAGTGTTGGAAAAGCACGCACATGTCCCAACCTATTCCGGGAAAAAAAGGAAGCCGCTCTGATCCTTCTACTATCGCCCTATAGCTCTTACTTGATTCTATCTAAGATCTTTGAAACTCTCCTCAACTCTCATTTCTTAAGATCATCTGCGAATCTCATTCACTTCTTTTCCGATCGCCAGTACGGCGGTTTTCGGCGCTCGAGGTCTACTGGCTGATATACTTTCCTATCTTACTGATTAATGGTTTTTCTGCCCTTAGGAACTACGGAGACTGTTGCGTGGTTGGCGGCTTGCATTAATCCAAAGCATTTTGACCGGGTATGCCACGCGTCACTGCTCTCCAAGCTTCCCCTCCTTTGGTTTCCTCCTTCTCTTTTTACTTACTTATGTCTAGCTTTCTCTCAATCCCTCAATATCGGCTGTTGTTGATGGGGCGACTCTCTTCCTTTTCTGTCAATAGTGGTGTCCTCAGGGTTCTGTCTTATCTCCTACTTTATTCCTACTTTTCATTAATGATTTTCTCACCTGCACTTCTAACTCTATTCACTCATATGCCGATGACTCGACCCTTCATTCTTCAACTCATTCAATTCTGCGCTCCTTCTTTACTTCTAGAATTGCCCTCTCGTCTTAATATTTCCGATTTTCTATTTCTCGCTGATCTGGATTAGAATTTTCGCTGATGGATAGAAATAACTTGGTGAAATTCAATTCTTTAAAAACTCAACTGTCTACAAAATCTCCCTCTCTAAGACACCTTCTGAACTTATCTATTCTCTTTCGACAGGTTCTCTCGTCTCTCTGTCTGACAATATAACATACCCTTGGCCTTTAACAATAAAACAAAAAATTGTCTGGAAACCTCACATCACAACGGTTGCTCAAAGGGCGGCCTCAAGGAAGCTGGGAGTTCTGTTTAGACTGCGAGACTTTTTTCCTCTTCACAGTTACTTCAGTTATAGCAAGGGCCTCAATCCGCCCTTGTATTGGAGTACTTGCCTCTCATATCTGGGGGGCTCAGGTTTCACCCGGCTTTTGGATAGGTCGAGTCAAAGGCAAAAAAGACTTATCAACTGTCCCTGTTTCTTTCTAGTTCACTTGACCCTCTATCTTATACGGCCGCGTGTTGGTGCTTTATCTCTTCTATAGGTACCGTAGTGGCAAGTGCTCGAGGGAACTTTCCATCCGCGTCACCACCTTTAGACGCCCTCGTAGCACAAGGGGTGCTGTGTCGGCACATGAGTTTTGTGTTGATTTTAAGCTAACTCCAGACTAGTTCGCTTTGGTGCTTTCCTTCTTTCCTGCACCTCTGTTCTGTGGAATTCCTTGCCATCTTCTGTGTTTCCTACTCAAATTAATCTCCCTCACTTTAAAGCCCGCGTCTGTGCTCATCTGCCTAATTTGCGTTAGATGAATAATTTTGTTTTTTGGTTGTTTTCAACACCCCCTCTTTGAATAGGGGCATTGCCCCGTGAAAAAAAAAAAAAAAAAAAAAAAAAAAAAAAAAAAAAAAAAAAAAAAAAAAATAATATAAAAAATAAAAATAAAATTATAAAAAGAATAATAATACTATTAATAAATTAATAATAATCTAAAATAAAAAGTATTAAAACAAAATAAAAAAACATAATGTTATGTTAACAAATATATGAGTTAAAGCTGTAAAACATGTGAGTTAAAAGCAGTTAAAGCGGAGGTTAAAGCAGTAAAAAAACATGAGTATAAAGCAGTAAAAACATGAGTTAAAGCAGTAAAGCAGTAAAAACAAAAGCATACTAATCCCCCCCTTGGTGTTAGGTAACACCTTCTAATTGATTTTACTGATTTACTGCTTTAAGGTGTTGTAACGTTAAAAAATATATGAGTTAAAAGCAGTAAAAACATGTGAGTTAAAGCAGTAAAGCAGAGAGTTTTAAAGCAGTTAAAACATGAGTTTTAAAGCAGTAAAACCATGATGTTAAATGCAGTAAGCAGTAAACAAAAGCATACTAATCCCCACCTTGGTGTTAGGTAACACCTCTTTGATTTACTGATTTACTGCTTTAAGGTATGTAACGTATATTATATGAGTTTAAAGCAGTAAAAACATATGAGTTAAAGCCAGTAAAACATGAGTTAAAGCAGTAAAAACATGAGTTAAAGCCCAGTAAAACATGAGTTAAAGCAGTTAAAGCAGTAAAACAAAGCATACTAATCCCCTCTTGGTGTTATAAGGTAACACCTCTATTGATTTACTGCTTTACTGCTTTAAGGAATGTAATGTTAATGTTTTTAATAAAAATTTCGTACAGTTGTAGTAAAAATAAAATGTTTATTTATCAGACACTCTGATTTTTTTTTCTTCTTACATTACAATTTTTAAAAATTTATAAATTAAAAAAGTATTAAGTAAAAAGTATTAAGTAAAAATAATGTTAATAAATATATGTGTTAAATAATAGTTCTGTAATGAGTTACGTTTTAGTTCGCCGAAAATGTTTTTATAAAAATGTTTTAAACTATGAAATAAAAATGAATGACTCATAGTATATTTTATGAAAGAAATTCTTTGAAATGTTTAAGTATGAAATTAAAAATGAATGACTTATAGATTATATATATTTTTCATTCGCGCGGCGGGTCGCACCTGCGGGTGCCGGGACCTCATCCTTTGCGGGGAGGGGGCTTGCTGCGGCCTGGGTGGGGCAGCTTATGATCTAGAGGTAGACAAAAGATGATTCATCAAAGATGAATCATCAATATAGGTGGTATCAAAGGATGACTTCATCAAAGATGAGTCATCCAAAAGATGAACTTCAAGTTGAGCATCAATGCGAGTGCATTAATGCTGAGGATCAATGCTGAGCATTAATGCTGAGGCATCAAAAATTTCGCAGTGTGGAGTTAAGTTAAGTGTATCTGTGTGTGGTGTGTGTGTGTGTGTGTGTTGTGTGTGAGTTAAGTGCTTATAAGTGTCATAGTGTGTATAAGTGTCAATAGCGAATGTGTGTATAAGTTCATAGTGTATGTGTGTAGGTGCGTGTGCAATTAATATATTAATATATATATATATATATATATATATATAATATATATAAATATATATATATATATTATATAATATATATATATATATATATATAATATATATAATATATATAATATATATATATATAATATATAGGCTATAGTGGTCAGAAAAAGACAAACTCATAGTAGGAAGCATTCTAGCAAGATTGTAATATACACCAATTCGAATCCTCATACCTTATTACCTAGGGGTAGACACCCATAATTAGGGCTATTCGGAGCTCAGGGAGGCTAGAAAAGGCTTGAACTCAGTTGGCACTCAGTTGGCACTATGTGGAACTCACTTGGCACTATGTGGCACTCACTTGGCACTCATTGGCACTCACTTGGCACTCATTGGCCCTCATTGGCACTCACTTGGCACTCACCTGGCACTCACCTGGCACTCATCTGACACTCATAGAATACTCTTAGAACACTAATAGAACATCACTAGATACTTATTACGGTGATTGGGAACCATCAAAGCCATCAAGTTAGCGTGGGTCAAAATTGACCCATGGTATCTGGCCCAAGGTCAAGGCAAAATATCATGCGTCAAACAAGGTTAAGACTCAAAAAGGACTAAAGTTCCCTAAAGGAAGGATAAAAAATTACCGTGGGTCAAATTTGACCCATGAAGACCAAAGGGTTGGTTCGAAAATTAGGGTGGGTTCAAAAATTGACCCAATGGAAGACCAAAGGGTAGCCAAAAATTACCGTGGGCCAAAATTGACCCACGGAAGACCAAAAATTACCGTGGGTCAAAATTGACCCATGAAGGACAAAAAAAATTAACGGGGCCAAAATTGACCCATGGAAGACCAAAGGGTAGTCAAAAATTACCGTGGGCCAAAATTGACCCATGGAAGACCAAAGGGTAGCCAAAAATTACCGTGGGCAAAAAATGCTCAAGGAAGACCAAAAAATTACCGTGGGCAAAAAAAATGGACCCATGAAGACCAAAGGGTAGCCAAAAATTAACGTGGGCGCAAAAAATGACCCACGGAAGATCAAAGGGTAGCCAAAAATTACCGTGGGCAAAAATTGACCCATGGTCGAAAAAATTAGGGGGCGTAAAATAGGGGGGTAATACGTACAACGGTTGCTGACGCAACCGTTTGGCGCAACCCTTCTTGGAAGGGTTGCCAAAAATTAGGGTTGCCAAAAAATTAGGGTTGCCAAAAAATTTGGGTTCTCAAAAAATTAGGGTTCTCAAAAAATTTGGGTTCTCAAAAAATTGGGGTTCTCAAAAAATTAGGGTTCTCAAAAAATTAGGGTTCTCAAAAAATTAGGGTTCTCAAAAAATACCGTGGGCCAAAATTGACCCATGGAAGACCAAAGGGTTGGTCGAAAAAAAGGTCAAGGCCCTAAAAGGTGAAGGCCAAAAAAGGTCAAGGTCAGGTAAAAATTCGAGCTAAAAAAAAGGTCGCGGTCAGAAAAGGTCAAAAAGGTCAGGTGGGTTTTTCCTCGCTCAGGTGGGTTTTTCGTAGTCCAATATGACTCCCCTACTACTGTGATGGCTTTGGAGTGAGAAGTTTTCTCGAGCTGAGGCCTCTGGATTGTCTTCAGATAAACGAAAATGTACCAAAGATAGAGAGGGTCAAAGGTACTGAAAAGTAAGAAACAATTTCTAAGTCTTTTGACCTTTAACTCGATTATTTGTTAAAATGTGAGATGGGTAGAACATTTAAGGTTAAATGGGACCCTTGTATAGTTGGAATAATTGAGAAGAATAAAAAAACTAGCAATCTAGATGGAATCCCAAGCTTCATTAGGGTCACCCTAGCAACAGTTGTACTGTGAAGTTTCCAATACATTGTTTCATGTTTAGGCTAAAGATATTTTATTGTCAAGAGGAGTGACTGGAAAACCATCAAAAGTTAGGTGTCTAAGAAAGAGAGAGAGAGATTTGTAAAATTGAGCTTATAAAGTTGAATTCTTTCCAAATTATCAAAAAAGAGAAAAATCAGAATGAGGCAACCCCAGATGCAAAATAATTAGCAGATTTGAAAGGAAGGTTAAAATAAAACATATAGCCATCGGCATATGAATGGGAAAGGTTAGATGAGTACCTGAAAAGGTCGTGAATGAAAAATGGGAATAGAGTAATAGTTGACAAAACATCACAATTGAATGGAAGAAAAAAAAATTCGAACCATCAACAACTGAAAATATGAAGCGATATGAAACAAAACTTAACAAAAAAAAAGAAAAAAAAGAGAAAAAAAGAAAGAGAAGCAATGCCTAACCAACCCTATCAAATGCCTTGGATATTTGGAGCTCCTCCAAACATGGCTCCCAATGAACCCAAAAGGCAGGAGACCATAAAAGATAAATCTTTGATATAGAAGAGTGTATATCAAGTAGACCTCAAGCTCCGAAAAGTAATTAATAATCGCAGATAATAAAATGGGATGCCAGGTGATTCAAGAAATGATAGCTGAGAATTGTTTCAAAGATCTTAGATAGAAACCACGCGAGAGTTATAGCGCGATAGTTAGAAGGATTAGGGCAGATTCCTTTCTTCAGAATAGGTTAGACATGTGCTCGCTCTCAAAAGTGAGGTGAAATGATAGTAATGAAGCCATGAGACTGCAATTGAACTAGGGGAAAAAGTTTGCTTAGAAGCATACTCCCACAAATCTTGGGGAGGAGTTCCATTCGGACAGCTTAGCTTGTTAACGTTCATAGCTTTCTGGAGTCCATGCAACCATCTTATGTAATCACAGATATAGCAAAGGTTAATTAAGAGATAGGTGGAAGATTACTGGAGTTGTTCAGGGTTGAGCTAGAAAAAAAAAAAAGAGGTGAAATAGAAATTTTTTGTAGAAGAATATGTAACTGAAATGTAAAAAACTTTTTTTTTTTTTTAATTATAGGTTTTAAGTTATTGAAAGGGTGTTCTTAGTTAGGTTAAGTTAGTTATTTATATATTTATAAATAAGGATATAGGATAATATGTAGTAGGGTTAGGAATAATAGGGTAAATAGAAATATAGGTTAGGTTAGGTTGAAGGATATAAAGGTCATATAGTTAGGTAGGTGAATGTCATAGGTTAGTAGTTTATAGGTATTATGGGTTTAGGGTAATATACTGTGCTTATTATTTTAGTGATAATATAAATATATAGAACAGAATTGGTAATAAGGATTAAAGAGAAGATACTATTAAAGAATATGATTTTAAGCAAAAGTTATTTAAATAATTTTTGCAAGTTTTAGTTACATATTTAAGAACAACAGATTTAAAGAATTAATAGCATGATAGGTAATATAAATAGGTTGGTAGGGCTTAATGTTAATAATTAAATAAAATAATTATAATTTAAGCCATAAGGCTATATCATACAATTACTTAATACAAAACAATGGTGTAAGTTTGCAAGGTGACCTAATGGCACTGTTTAAATTCAATTAAAGAAATTAATAATAATAATAATAATAATTAAGATGAGTTTATTATAAGATCTCAAAACCTGAAAAGGTAGAAGTGGACGAATAACATAGGTTAGGTACTTGATCTTAGGTTAGGCTCAAAGTAGGTATAGAGATATTAAGGGGTGACATAGTAAGCTTCACTACAGCCATAAGTGGTGCGATAATATGGTCATAAAAGGTTAGGTTAGGTTATGGTAGAAAAAAGTATATGATATTAACAAAAGAGAATTTAGGTCTAATGTTATTTACGGTAGTTATAGTTTTATTTTCTGGTTATATGCAGTTAGTAGGGATAGGTTTAGGTAATAGGTTTATAAGTACTGAATTAGAAGGTTGTAATAATGTTTAGGTTATAAATAGGTTATACATATAATTATAAATATATATGAGGCTAGTAGTTATGTATAGGTTTATCTAGGAAGGTTTAAAATATAGTAGTTATATAGTGTTAGAAATAAATTAATGGGTTAATGTTATTAATTTATTAGACGTGTAAGGATTCTCATTTATATGCAAGAATATTATGTAATAGGGTCAGGTTTGCTTTCAATGAGTTATAGTTATATATATAACGGTTATATACTATAGTTTATATATAGGTATATTATAAAGGTTATATTAAGGTAGGTAATAGTGTATCGGTATTATAGGTTATTGATTATATAAGTATATATTATTATATTAGTATATATAAATAGTTATTTAGTTTATTATTATTATATAAGTTATTCTATTAAGGTATATATATATGCAGTTTATATATATATATTTATATGGTTTTATAATATAATAATTAGTATATAGTATAGTTATTAATATATATATATGGTTAGTATATATATAAGATAGTTAATATAGGTTAGTGTAGAGGTTAGTATAGTATTATAGGATTAGTGTAATTATAGATTTATAATGGTTAGTATTATATTAGATATATAATATAGGTGTAATAGTTGAAGGTTTATATATATATAGTTATTAAAATGTATATAGTATATAGTAGTATAGGTTAGTAATAATTGGTTATGATGTATAATCGTCAAATAAACTAGTGATTAAAGGGTGATAGTTTTCTCTAGAATATTAGATTAGATTTAAAGTGATTTAAAGGAATTAGTGAGGGAATAATTAGGTAATAGAGAGTGAATAAATGAATGAATAATAATAATGGTAGGTAATTAATAATAGTAATTTAAGTAAATAAAATATAATTTAAAATGGATTATCCTAGAAGTTTTCATTCATAAAGTGATTCAAGTTTTTTCCGTTCATTAATAAATATAAAGATTGGTACTTTTATATTACATATCATTATATATGGAGAAAGTATTCTTATATGGAGAGAGCCATAAGTTTTGAATATTTATAAAGGCTTGATCAAAGGAGCTTAGTTATATTTGAATATTGGTTACTCACTCTCCCTGATTTTAACTTAGATAAGATTATAAATAAAATTTAAGCGAGTAAAAGGAATGAAAAGGTATATAACCTTTAATTGATTGTCCCTCTAACAGCGCTCCCCTAAATCGTCGGTATCTATCCCGACCCAGCGGTACAAAACTAGATAGAAAAAACAAAAAAATAACAAATGTGAAAAATTTATACGGTTTTAGGTGTTAGGTCTACGTTGGTGTCGAAGATTCTTATCTAAAACTTTAAGAAGTATTCGTATTGCTCTAAAACATTTAAGTGACCTAGCCCAGATATACTATATATATGATCAGGTTAGGTTATAGGTTTATTTAAGGTTATAGGTAGTAAGGTATAATATTTTATTAAGAGTTTAATGGAATAAGATATAAGGTTTAATAGGTTAAATAAGTATTATAGTATACTAGTATAAAGGTTATATATAGGTTATATAGGTTATAGGTTTTGTGTTGGCTATTATAGGTATTATAGGTATTTTAAAGGTTAGGTTATAGTTATAAGGTTATATATTAGTAGTTAGTATAGGTTATAGTGTATAGTATAGTATATGAGTTATAATAGGTTTATATATGTTATAGCTAGTTAGGGTTAGGTTAGGTACGTAGGTAGGTTTTAGGTTGTATGGTATTATGTAGTGATAATAGTGTATTAAAGGTAGTATAAATTTATAGTTAGTTAGTGATAATAATATAGTTATATAGTAGTATTATTATTATAGGTTTATATAGTAGGTTAATGTAGTATATATAATAAAGGTTAGTTAGTTAATAATAGTATATAAGTTTAAGTATATGATTTTTATTTTAAATAAGAGTATTTTATTTTTTTTATTATATTATAGGTTAAGGACATTTAATAATAGTGATACTGTAAATTATTGGTTTAGTTTAAGTGTCCTAGGGTTAGTTAGGTATGTAGGATATAGATCGGTTAAGGGTTAGGAGGATATAAACTACTACGTCAAACTTAGGATTCGTTATAAGTAGAGAGGTTAAGGTGAATGAGATAATAGGGAGCTATAGAGTAGGTTTAGTTAGTTAAAGGTAGCCGAAACAAAAAACATTATACAGCAATGTCGATTCCAAAAACATTTACTAGTTCGAAGGGATCAGTAAAACAAACCCAAAAATAATAGGAACATCAAAAAAGGCTACCAATTCCATCATCAAGTTAGGTTAGGTTAGGTAGGTTTAGGTTAGGGGTAGTTCATGGTCACAGATATCTAGTGTTAAACCAGCCCCTTTACACTAATCAGAGTCAATTCCTAAGGTTACGGTTAACCAATTAATGATAAACACCGATATAAAATTCTAGTTGGTAAGATCTGCGATAGTTTGCACTAAATGTTGTATTTAAATTTTGGTTTAGTTAGACAAGATTATTGACAGCTCCACGATGAGAAAAGGCATTAGGTATGAATTATATATAGTGAGTTATATTAATATAAAGCATATGTAGTTATAGTTATATAATATGAGTATATATATTATAATGTAGATTTAGGTTAATGGTGAAACAGGTTAGTCATATACAGTTGAATAAATTAGGTATTATATAGGTTATTAATAATAGATATAATATATATATAGTAGGGTTAGACACAGTTATAGGTAGATTATTATTGATATGCTTATATTATAGACCACAAATGTGATAGGTTTAGGTATGATTGTGTTGTAGGGAGCTCCAACTGAAAGGATTATCTTGCAGATAAGGATAAATTCAGTTCTGACAGTATACTTAAACTGTGTTATGAGTGGTAGTACGGTTGACCAAAAATTAATTTATATGCTCGATTATTGCGCTAGAAAAGAATAAGGGCTGTTCATTTGGTTGTTCTTTTAGGATCCATGTCAGTTAAGTATCTATGAGGGACTTCATAAACTTTAGGTTAGATATAGATAGTTACAAAATAAAATCTAGAAAGTTTTCCATAAAACATCGTTCTCAACTTGAGTTTAAGTCCTAATTTCAGACCATTCTTTTCCTTTCCCACTGAGATTAAGAAATTTGAAGGTACCTTCCTGATGGAATGTCAACCGTTTACTAAGATTACGTAAATTGTGAATTGTGCTTATCATGAGTTGTTCGATAAATTTTATAGTAGTTTATAAATTTCTACAGATCGTTAAATTCTGCGAGCTTTTCTTTTTTTTTTATGGTGTAGAAATAGGTACGTCTAGATTTGGTTATGGTGACCTGGTTAGTCATGATACAGTTGAATAAATTTTAGAGACTGAGATTAATTTATATATTTAGTCTTAAATTAAATGCAGTATTTGAGTCACCAATATAAGAAAAAGAAGTAAGGTATATTTTAGATTTAAAAAATGGACATGCTTACTCAATTATTTCAAAAAGGTGATAGGTTAATTTCATAGGTTAGGTTAGAGTATTAGTACCAGAGTTTGGATTAAGAATTAGATTAGTAGTAAATAGGTTATAAGGATATAGTTAGTTAGAGGTTAGGTATTACCTGGTAGTTAAGGTTAACTGAAGGTAATATGTCTACAAGGTTTATATAAAATGGTAGTTTAAGTCGTAATAGGATTTTTTTTGTTAAAGAGTTAGTACGGTCATAGGTATTAGCGTTAGGTTAGCGTATATATATGAGTTTAAAGTTAATTAGGTTTATTATATTTTTAGTTACTGCTATATAAGTATATAGGTTAGGTGTAATAGGTATTATATATAGGTATTATAATATGATAGTATTAGTATATAATTAATATAATAGGTATAATTAAAGGTTAGTGATTATATAAGTGATTATAGGTTATACTTATAGTGATTAATATATGAGTTATATATATGAGTTATTATTTATATATATATATATTCAAAAGATTTATTTAATCGAAAATGGATGTTCACTATTTAAACATGAAAATTTCGAATATGTTATCCAGTGTGCCAGCCGGGATTGAGGTGTACCCTGAAAAAAATCAAGGTTTTGTAAAATGTTGTAAAATTTTTCGGTCGAGTGTGAAAGGAATATTTACTATCAAACTAAATACAAAACCAAACTAAATCAAATGAAAAAGAACAGATATCCAATGTTTTTTAGATAGAAAAAAATAAAAAACTTAGCCATGATTTTCATTTCAATATAAACGAAAAAAAAGCATATGGGCTACAGCCTTCTCTAAGGTAAGTCATTGTAACAATCTAGTTTCGCTGTTGTCCAAATTCGCTAAACAAATGTCTCTTCATCTCATATAGACTGTATCTGGTAGGGAAAATAACGGTCTAAAATAAAAAACAAACATCTTTAAAGCTGAGAAATAAAAACAGTGTTTAAAATTCATATATTTTGAGATAAAGAAACCGAGGAGCGGAAAAAGTTTCCTCCAAAATGTTACAAGTAAAGTCTTGTCTAGCGGCCTAATTGTGCGTTAGAAAAGAAGAGTTGAAAATTGAGTTACTAAAAACAGGGTTTCAATTTATAGGTATCTATAATTATAGTGATTTAGAGTATAAAGGTTATATATATAGTTGTATTAGGTATATATAGTAGTGATATTGAATATATTGAGCATCAGGTCTATCACGTAGTCTATTTAGGTTATATTGAGCGTCTATTCATAGTATTCTATAGGTTTAATATAGTATAGTTAATTATAGTAGTCTATATAATTATTATATTTACTTAAATAGATATAGGTTTATAGGTATTTAAGTGATACTAATTAATACGGTTATATTTTATATATAGGTTAGTAATATAATAGGTTATATATATAATATATATAAATATATAGGTTATTATTTTAAGGTATTATAAGAGGTATTTTATATATATAATATAGGTATATTATATATATATACTTCTTAGGTAACTAAAAGTCGCTCTCTTCCATTAAGAGTAATTGGGGATGATGGTAGCAACCCGGAATACCTAATAACGTAAAAAGAAACATATTGAGAGTTTAGGAGTTTTTAGAGAGTTTAAGGTTAAGGAAGAAACATATGATATAGTCAGAAAGAAAATCTCTCAGGTTTTCCCCTTCAGTACCGTATATCTGGTTCTTAAGTTGTGAGAACTACTTGTTCGCCAGTTTAAAAATAAGAGAATAAAATAAAAAAAAACAAAGAGAAAATAAAAAAAAAAAATAAAGGATAAAAAAAATAAAGAAAAAAGAATCTAGGTCCCTATAGGAGTTCATTCAGCAAATAAGCTTGCTTGACTAATAGCATTTACTTTGATGGTTATCTCATCAATGTAGCTAGGGTTCCTAATGCACCTATGGGTTCAGGCTTGTGACAAGAGTGTTACGCGCTTAGGTGTAGGTTAGTTAGTAGGTTAGGTTAGGTCTTACGGTTAGGTTAGTAAGGTTAGGTTAGGTTCAGGTTAGGTTAGGTTAGGGTTAACGAAATAGGTTAGGTTAGGTATAGTTAGGTTAGGTTATTAGGTTAGTAAGTAGGTTAGGTTAGGTTAGGGTATGTGTAGAGTATATGGTTAGGTTTAAGGTTCTATTTAGGTTAATAGTTAGTTAGGTTTTAGGCTTAGGTTTAGGTTTAGGTTTAGGTTAGTTAGGTTAGGTTTTAGGTTAGGTAGAGTTAGGTTAGGTTAGGTTAGTGTTAGGTTAGGTTAAGTATTATGTTAGGCGTATAGGTTAGAGATTAGTAGGTCTAGGTTAAGGTTAGGTTAGTTTAGGTTAGGTTAGGTTACGGTAAGGTTTAGGTTAGGTTAGGTTAGGTAGTTAGGTTAAGTTAGGTTTAGTTAGGTTAGAACGGTTAGGTTAGGTTAGGTTTAGGATAGGTTAAATAGTTATAGTTAGTTAGGTTAGGTTAGGTTAGGTTAAGTTTAGCTTCTAGGTTTAGGGGCTAAAAGTAGTAAAATGTATGCGGTGTTTAGGTTAGAGTTATGGTAGAGTTAGGTTATGAGATATAGTTAGTTAGTTTAGAGTTAAGAACAGTTAGTCTATAGGTTAGGTTAGAGCAGTAGGCTTAGCAACGTCTTATTAAGGTAGCTAATAGGATCCATATTTAATATCTCTTAAGTATTTAGTATCTAGGAGAAAAAATTAACAGTCTTTGTTCGGATATTCTAAAAATAAATATATTATAATATCTTTCATTTAAGATATTTTATAGTGAATAAAAGTTCATTACTACCCATACTACTAGCCGAGTAACATCTCGGTAACAAGTTATTTTTAATTAATTACTTTTTCTTCATTTGCTTAAATAGAGGAATCCTACGTCTTATGTTACTTATAGATACATAAAAATACTTATAGATACATAAAAATACTTAGATACATAAATCAGGCAAAATCTAAAGCAAGTCTGGGTATAAATAAGGAGAAGAAGCAGATAGTAATAATCAGATATATCATATACTCTATTCATAGATATATATAAGGTAAGTAAAAAAGGAATTATACTACGACGTAATTCTCCCCGTATAGGATAAAGAATTAATCATATATAGCGATGTTACTTTTATTTTATTGACACTATAATACGAATACAGATATGGAGTATAAAATTGTGAGGGAGTCTAATAGTTGTAATCTAAATAGTAAAGTACTTCAACTATACACCGTATTCCTCTACTTAGACCCTGGCAAAAGGGGTATCAGATATAATGTAGCCCGTTTTGATTATACTAGGGTCATACAAGTCGTTTAATGGTCTACGTTTATAGGGTTAATAGTTATATATAAGTTAAGCTAGGAAGTTAGTATAGTTAGTATTAACGTTATAAAATAGGTAGGTTAACGGTTAGCGTACCTAGGTTAGAGTGAGGTTAGGTAGGTTTAGTTAGGATTTAGGTTAGGTTTGAGGTTAGGTTAGGATTAGGTTAAAAAGTTAGTAGGTGTTAGAGACATATGGTATAAGGATTTCTTAAGGTGCCTACGGTTTAGGTTAGGTTAGAGTTACGGTTAAGCGTTAGGTTAGGATTAGGTTAGGTTAGGTTAGTCAGTAGGTTATGTTAGGTAAGCTGAACCTTAGGGTTTAGGGTAGGTTTAAAGGTTAGAGTCTTTAGGTTACGACCTTAGGTAACGTTATTAAGAAGAAGGTTATGGTCAAGAGCTTTAAGGTTAGGTCATAAGAGTTAAGTATGGTTAGCGTCTAAGTTTTTAGGTTATAGGTTTAGGTAGGTAATAGTTTGAAAGTGTAAGTAGGTATGGCTTAAGGTTAGGTTAGGTTAGGGTTTAGGCCTAGGTTAGGTTAGGTTAGGTTAGTTAGGTATGGTAAGGTAAGGTCTAAAGGTTTAGGATCTGTAGGTTAGGTATAAGGTTACTGTATCGTTGCTAGGCTAGGTTAGGATTAAGGTTAGGTTAGGTTAGGATTAGGTTAGGTTAGGTTAAGGTACATAATAAGGTAGGTCTAGAGGCTAGTTAGGTTTAGGTCTAAGGGTTAGTATAGGTTAGGTTAGGTTAGATTAGTTCACGATAGGTTAAACGGGGTACTTCATCTAGGTTAGGAATAAGTTAGGTAAAATAGTACTAGGTCTCTAGTGAAAATCTAACAAGAGTAAGGTTTGATTTAGAGGTATTAGGTAGGTTCTAAGCTTAAGTCTAGCGTAATTATAGGTTTAGGTTAGGTGTAGGCTGGGTGTAGGTTAGGTTGGTATGTGATATGGTTAGGTTAGGATAGGTAGGTTATGTTACGTTAGGTGAAGTTTCATTCTAGGTGTAGGTTAGGTTAGTTAGGTTAGTCAGGTCAGGGGTTAGGTTAGGTAGGTAGGTTAAGTTAGGTCTAGCTTAGTTAGCGTCTTATCGGTCTATGGTTAGGTTAGGTAGGTTTAGGTGTAGGTTAGGTTAGTTTAGTTAGGTTAGGTAGTCAGGTTAGGTTAGGTAGGGATAGTGTATAGGTTATAGGTTAAGGGTAGGTTTGGTAGGTTAGTGTTACTATGGTTAAGTTAGGGTAGGTTTGGCTTAGGTTAGGTTACTTATGTTTAATAGCTTAGGTTAGGTTACGGTCCTAGCGGTTTAGGTTAGGTACGTAGGTCTAGTTAGTTAGGTTAGGTCTTAGGGATAGTTAGCGGTTATTAGGTTACAGAGTAATAGTTTAAGAGTTAGGTTAATAGGTTAGGTTAGGTCTTAGGTAAGGTATAGGTTAGCTGTTAGGGTTAGGTTTAGGTTTATGGATCATCTAGTTTAGGTAAAGTTAGGTTAGGTTAGTTAATGTTTGTTCGGTTAGGTATGATTTAGAGATTAGGTTTAGGTTAGTTTAGGTTAAGGTTAGGTTAGGTTAGTATCAGTCTTTTTCTATAGGTTAAGGTTAGGGTTAGTTGGTTAGGTTAGGTTAGTTAGGTTTTAGCGGATACGTTAGGTTAGGATTTAGCGTTTAGGTTAGGTAGGTAAGGTCTAGGGTATTAGGTTAGGTTAAGGTGGTAGGTTAGTTGTTTAGTTAGTTAGGTTTAGGTTAGGTTAGGTTAGGTCTAGGTAATAGGGAAACTACGGTTAGGCTAGGTTAGTTAGGTTAGGTTAGGTTAGGGTTTAGGTTAGGTTAAAAATAAGGGGTTAGGTTTAGTTAAGTTAGGTTAGGTAGGTTAGTTAGGATTAGGTTATAGGTTATAGGTTAGGTTAGATATTAGAGCGTTAGTTATGTTAGGTTTAGTTAGGTTCCTAGGTTTCCTGGATAGTGGTGCATACAGGTCTACTCTTTGTGTAGATTAGTCTAGGTTTTAGGTTAGGTTAGTTACTTAAGTTAACTAGTAGTAGTATTAGTTATGGTATTAGTAGGTGATAGGTTAGGTTTTAGGTTAGGTTAGGGTTAGGTTAGGTTAGGTATAGGTTAGGTTAGGTTAGGTTAGGTTAGGTTAGCTCATAGGTTACGGTTAGGTTAGGTTAGGTTAGCGTTAGGTTAGTTAGTTAAGTTAGGTTAGGTTAGTTTAGGTTAGGTTAGTTAGGACCTCTTAGTTATTAGTTAGATTAAGTCAGGTTAGGTTTTAGGTTAGGTTAGGTTAGGTTTTAGGTTAGGTTTGCGTTTTTAGGTCCTAGGTTTTGTGGGTTTGGTATCATTAGAGCAGGTTAGGATTAGGTATAGTATCATTAGAAAGGTTATGTTAGGTTAGGTAGGTTAAGGTTTAAGTTCGTAGGCGTTAGGTTAGGTTAGGTTAGTTATAGGCACAATTTATTATTGGTTATTAGGTTAGGTTAGGTTAGGTTAGGTTAGGTTAGGTTAGGTTAGGTTAGGTTAGGTTAGGTTAGGTTAGGTTAGGTGAGGTTAGGATAGGTTAGGTTAGTTAGGTTAGGTTAGGGTAGGTTATGTTAGGTGATAGCGTTAGGTTAGTTAGGTTTAGGTAGAGCTTTAGTTAGGTTAGGTTAGGTTAGTATTAGGTTATTAGGTTAGGTTAGGTAATAGGTTAGGTTAGGTTAGGTTAGGGTAGGTTAGTTAGGTTAGGTTTAGGTATAAGGTTAGGTTAGGGTTAGTTAGTTTTAGGTTAGGTTAGGTGAAGGTATAGGTTAGGGTTAGGTTTAGTAGTTAGGTTAGAGTATAGGTTAGCGCATTAGGATAGGTTAGGTAGATTTAGTTAGGCTTACGGTTAGAGCTAGTCTAGTAGTAGGTTAGGTTAGTTTAGGTTAGTTAGGTTAGGTTAGGTCATAGGTTAGGTGAGGTTAGATTAGGTTAGGTTAGGTTAGTTAGTTAGGTTAGGTTAGGTTAGGTTAGGTTAGGTTAGGTTAGGTTAGGTTAGGTTAGGTTAGGTTAGGTTAGGTTAGGTTAGGTTAGGTTAGGTTAGGTTAGGTTAGGTTAGTTAGTTAGGTAGGTTAGTTAGGTTAGGTTAGTTTAGGTTAGGTTAGTTAGGTTTAGGTTAGGTTAGGTAAGTTATGTTAGGTTAGGATTAGGTTTAGGTTAGGTTAGTTGGTAGGTTAGGTTAGTTAGGTTACGTGTTAGGTTAGGTTACGGTTTATGGTTAGGTTAGGTTAGGTTAGGTTAGTTAGGTTAGGTGTAGGTTAGGTTCTAGGTGTAGGTTTAGGTTAGGTTAGGTTAGGTTAGGTAGGTTAGGTAAGGTTAGGTTAGCGTTAGGTTAGGTTGGTTAGGTTAGTAGGTTAGGGTAGGTTAGGTTAAGGTAGGTGGAGAGGTGGTAGGTTAGTTAGGATTAGGTAGGTTAGGTTAGGAAGAAGGTTAGGATTAGGATTAGGTTAGTTCAGGTATGGTTAGGTTGGTTAGGTTACGTTAGGTTAGGGTAGGTTAGGTTTAGGTTAGGTATAGTTAGGTTAGGGTTAGGTTAGGTTAGGTTAGGTTTAGGTTAGTAGGTTAGTTAGGTTAGGTTAGGGTTAGGTTAGATCTAGTTAGGTTAGGTTTAGGTTAGTTAGGTTAGGTTAGGTTAGGTTAGGTAGGTTTAGGTTAGGTTAGGTTATGGGTTAGTTAGGTTAGGTTAGGCTTAGGTTATAGGTTATGATATAAGGTTAGGTTAGGTTAGTAGGTTAGGTTAGGTTAGGTTAGGTTAGGTGTAACGTTAGGGTAGGTTAGGCTACGGTTTAGGTTAAGTTAGGTTAGGTTAGTATAGGTTAGGTTAAGGTTAGTTAGTTAGGTTAGGTTAGGTTAGGTTAGGTAGGTTAGGTAGTTTAGGTTGGATTTAGGTTTAGAGTTAGGTTTAGGTTATTAGGTTAGGTTAGCGTTAGGTTAGGTTAGGTTTAGTTAGGTTTAGGTTAGGTTAGGTTAGTTAGGTTAGGTTAGGTTAGGTTGGTTAGGTTTTTTTAAGGTATAGGTAGCGTCAGTTAGTCTAGGTTAGGGTAGTTAGTTAGGAAAGATTCACCTCCACCAAAATTTACGAAAAACACTCTTTTTACGCGCATAACGAACAAAACCTACTTAATATTTTTGCAGGTTCCGTGTTTAAAACTAAAGTTTGTTTTCTTTCGTCCGAATTCACTCCAAAATTCACGAAGCCGATAAATATACGCTAGCGTTTTGTGTATATTTGTCTTTCACATTTTTTATATATTTGCTAAACCGATTCTCACGTGAAAATTTATCCATTATTATGCCAACGTATTCATGTACTTAAAAAAATCACTTTTCCTACGATTTAAAATCTATAATCCGTTGCAAAAGGTGTTATTTTTCGTACTGATAACCTGCGGAATTTGTTAACAAAGAAACACCGATTTTCACTGGCGCGTATTTAAAACTCAAACCCCGCGTGAAAAGTGTTTGCAAAAAAAACGGAAAAACCCGCCGTGAGATTTACCTTCGAGTCTTCGGGGGATTTTTATACGCCAAAAAAGGAAAAACTCGCGTGGAAATTCATTAACTTAACGCCAACGTTGATTAGTTTCCTTAAAAAATAACACTTTTTCTAATCATGAAAATATAAAATGCGTATAAAAATTCCTATTTTTCTCATCTGGAATAGGCAGTTCAGTTTAAAAAGGACATAGAAAATCACGCGTATTAAAACAAACTCCGCGTGAAAAGTGTTTGCAAAAAATCGAAAAACCTCGCCGTGAGATTTTCTCTTCGACGTTCTTCGGGGATTTTTTAACGCTCAAAAAAAAGTGAAACTCGCGTGGAAATCCTTAAACTTACGCCAACGTATAGTTTCCTTAAACAAAAAAGGCACTGTTTCTAACGATGAATATAACAAGTGCGTATAAAATCCTATTTTTGACGACAATAAGCGCGTTCGATTCTAGTTAAAAAAACAAACACGATATTCACGCATATTAAAATAAACTCCGCGTGAAAAGTGTTTTTGGCAAAAAAAAAAAAAACCCTCTGCACAATGAAAATTTTTCCTTCGAGTCTCTGGCCGGGTTGTAATATACGCCCAAAAAGGAAAAACCTCGCGTTGGAAAATTTCATTAACTTTTACGCCAGACGATATGTTTCCTTTAGAAAAAAAGCCACTTTTCTACGATATATAGATGATATATACGCCCTTATTCCGAAGGGTATTTCCTATTTTTCGTACGAAATAGGCGGTTCAGTTAAAAAAGAAACGATATTCACGCGTATAAAACAAACCCCGCGTAAAAAGTGGTTGCGAAAAAATAAAACGAAAACCGTCGCGTGAGATTTAACCTGCCAGTCTCTCTGGGTGGGTTTTTCAAACGCACAAAAAAAGGAAAACTATCGCGTGGAAGAAATTTCAGTTAACTTACGCCAACGTTATAGTTTCTCACTTTTAACAAAAAAGCATTTTGCTACGATGAAAAATAATATATGCGTATAAATTCCTATTTATTCGTACGAAATAGCGGTTCAGTTAAAAAAGAAAAAAAGACTGATATCACGATGCTATGTTTGAGATATCCCTGCGTGGGAAAAGTGTTTGCGAAAAAAAAAACAAGAAAACCTCGAGAAACGTGAATTACCTGCGAGTCTTCAAGGGGATTTTTATACGCGCAAAAAAAGGAGAAACCTCCCGCGTGGGAAATTTTATTAACTTACGCCAACGTATAGTTTTCCTTAAAAAAAAAGGCACTTTTTCTCCGATGAAATATAAAATGCGTATAAAAATTCCTATTTTTCGTATACGAGAATAGGCGGTTTCAGGTAAAAAAGAAACAATATCCGACCGCGTATTAAAACAGAAACGCCCGGGTGAACAAGAGTGGATGTTTGCAAAAAAAAAACGAAAACCATTGGTTTGAGATTTACCTGCGAGTCTTCGGGGGATTTTTATACGCAAAAGAAAAGGGAAAACCTCGCCGTGGAAATTTCTATTAAACTTACGCCCTAACGGTATATGTTTTTCCTAAAAAAAATCATTTTCTTTCTAGCATGAAAATAATAATTTAACGTTTAAAATTCCTATTTTTCGTACAAACGTAGGCGTTTCAGTTCATAAAAAGAAACCGATATTCACCGCGTATTAAAAACAAATCCCGCGTGAAAAGTGTTTGCAAAAAAACGAAAACCTCCCGTGAGGTTTTCCTTCGAGTCCTCGGTAGAGTGTTATACGCAAAAAAAACTAAAACCTCGCGTCGAAATTCCATTAATTTAACTCAACGTATAGTTTTCCTTAAAAAAAGCACTTTTTATACGAAAAAATATAAAATTCGTGTGAAATTGCTATTTTTCGTACGAAACTCGCGGTTTTGTTAAAGAAAAAGAAACGATTCTCGTGCGCCTTAAAACGAACCCTTCGTGGAGATTATTTGCGAAAAAACGAAAACCTCGCGTGAGATTTTTCCATTGAGTCCTCGGAGAATTTTTATACGCCAAAGAATTAAAAACTCGCGTGGAAATTTCATTAATTTACTTCAACGTATAGTTTTCCTTAAAAAATAACACTGTTTCTATGGTAAAACCTCAAATTAGTATTAAATTCCTATTTTTCGTGTTCCCCTCGCGGTTTTGTTAAAAATTAAAGAAACGATTCTCGCGCGCATTAAAACAAACCCCACGTGGAAATTATTTGCGAAAAAACGAAAACCTCGCGTTAGATTTTCGATCGAGTCCTCTGGTGATTTTTTACCGCCAAAAAAGGAAAACCTCGCCTGGAATTCCACCGATTTAATCGAACTTCTAGTTTTCTTCTAAAAAATCACTTTTTCTACGATGTAATAAAAAACTCGCGTAATATTTATATTTTTCGTACGAAACTTGCGGTTTGGTTAAAAGATAAACGATTCTCTCGCGCATTAAAACAAACCCCGCGTGGAAATTATTTGAGATAAAACGAAATTCTCGCGTAAGATTTTCAATCTTTTTTGGGGGGGATTTTTATTCGTCCAAAAAGGTAACCTTCACGTGGAAATTTCACTTCTTTATTCGATTGTTTAGTTTTTCCTTCTAAAAAAATCATCACTTTTTTCGATATAATTATGAAATCTCGCGTAATATTTCTATTTTTTTGTACGAAATTTTATACATGTACAGAGGAAATGCTCGCGTAAAGTGAAGATTTCACTGATTGATTCGAACGTATAGTTTTCCTTCTGAAAAATCACTTTTTTTACAACAAAATAAATTTCGTAATATTCCTATTTTTCGTATCGAACTTGATATTTTTGTAATTTGAAATTTAAGATAGAAACCGACAAACTCACGTAATTTTTAACTTCGTTTCGTATCACACCCTTTTAGAAACATGTCTTAGGAGATCGACATAAAGAAATGTTTTAAACAGCAAATTGGCTTCTTCCTCGCTCGCTAAGACGCAGATGTCCACGCACTACCCCCTGGGTTTCAGGAAATTGTATCGGTGTGTGCATAGGTCATTAAAATTAAGCACGACCGTTTGTCCGAACTTTGTCGATATAAGTCGGCGGCGCGCTGATATGGTAAACGACACAATCTTGGCGGCCGTCGACGATATCTCCTCGCCCAGTTTGACCGCATTCTGTGTGCACCACCCCAAAACGATACGGATCGAATGTTCCTTCTAGTCCAACGTATAGCGTTTTGTTATCGAAGATCATATAAATGATTTCACTGTCGCGCATTTCAACATTTATAAAGTCAAAGTTTTCTATATAATAATCGGGACGAACCTCGTGTTTTTTCAAACTAAATACCAGTCTCGTCGACGAATTTTGTTTGCATTCCTCCGATATAATTTTTTTTAAAACGGCCATGTTTGCTCGTTAAATTATTGAGAAGCACTCCACCGCGGTAATAGGAGTATACATTACTGCAAACTTCTCTCCTTTCAATTTCGCTGGTGGTGGCGTCCCGAGCCCCAAGGTTGAATGAAGGAAAATATTACATAATTGAGTAATCGTACTTATGCTCTCATTTGCCGCCGAATTATTAATTAACTGTTAGTGGGTGCGTAATTTTAGCGATTAGAGGAATTGAACTAAAGTTCTGAAGGCTTTCACCTTTATACACTAAAAATTAATCGCATTAGCCCTATTTTTTTATTAAAACAGAACAGGACGCAGCTTTACGATTTTATAAAGTTTGAATTAAAATCGTTTAATGTCATGTCGCCCAAAAGGAAAAGAGCGTCATAAATCGTAATTCAAATTACCTTTTTTTTAATAACTGATTTAAAATAGAAAGATAAGAAATATAAAAAACGAAGAAATTTTATAAAATTTTAAGTTTTTCGTGCATTTGTTATCCACTGAAACAAACCGCGCATATTAATTCGGGCGTTGATATATATCCAAAACTTTTATGCTATAAATATCATTGACGATATCGAAATTCAAAACACACCAAAATCTGGCGTTACGCATACGATTTTATCTCAAGATTTACAATTTGTTTAAATTAATCGATTTACGCGAAATTGAAGGCTATACAGTATTTATTAAATTATCTTTTCAAGACGTATACAATATTATGATCGTCTTGGCCCCGAGAAAACACTCGGTGAACTACTACCTGCAAGAGAAATATCTAATCGATAAACGTGGGTCGGAGAAGCTAAATTTCGACACGCTTTTTTCAGTAATTGAATCAAACGATGACACCGAAAAGTCTTCTACCATTTTTTTAAACTTTGTTAAAAATGCGATTCAGAAACCGTATAATAATCCATCTTATTACACGCCTAGAGCTATAGCCTTAACGTTGACCAAATACATGATCGCCGAATGCCGATCGCTGATTGCCGCTGATTCGTTTTTGAACACGATGAATAACGCTTACGAGCATTTGACGAGTTTAACTCTTTCGATAGATCATTGCGAAACTTTTATAAAATTAACCGATTTAATGAAACAACAACCAAAACCGATAACGAATATTACGAAACTGGAAATTGTCAATAAAAATGCTACTAACCCTTTCGCCCAGGACGACAACTTTCTCGAAATGGTGAAGAATATTTCCCTTTTTTTTCCAAGATTATTCGCGTTAAACCTAACGTGCAAATGTCGCCAAATTTTTTTAAGAGAGACCCTAAACGACGACGACAAAAAAAAATCTTCTCGCAATAGAGATTCACGCCTCGTTAACATTTGCAAGTCGAAGCGCGCTTTTTTACGAGTAGAAGATAATGAGTATTTAAAAAAGAAATTAATAAATGAAACGTTTCCCGAAATTGAGTTATCGATCGATTTGGAGACGTTTCAAATTCCTTCGTTCCGCCAATTAACTACATTGATTGTGGATTATAACATTATCGAAAAAATTATTGGGATCTCCCCTTTGTTGCTTAATTTAAAAAAAATCGGTATTCGCTTAAACCACATCCACCCTTCGACTGTCTTCGATTGCGATAGAATAATTCTACTAATTCGGAAAACTAAAGTTGAGGTATTAGAGTTGATTTTGAGTTTTTACTCGGATGAAGAATTATTTCCCAATTACACCTACCCTTTTTTGTCCGAGATGTCGGGCGAATTTGAGGATCCCGTTAGACTTAGGTGTATTAACTGTCGCGATAAACGTTTAACTAGTATATTCATGGTTGTGGAAGTCGAAAATCGAAGAATAATGGAATGGGAAATCAACGAAAAAGGTTTCAGGGATAATCCTAAATTTACCGATAGAGACAGTGTGGGTGAAGAAGCGATGGAAGAAGAAGAAGAAGAAGAATATGTCGACGCGCACGATACCTCGCGAGAGCAGCGAGAAATAAGAATGATGGCGCATAAATTTTACAAATGTTTTAACGAATTTCGCGATGGCGAGAGGATAAATGTGCGATTTTGTCTCGTGTGTAGATCGATTCGTTACATTATGCGGTTTTTGATGCGCTACCTTTTCGACAGGAGGCGACTATTTTATTTCTTATATGGTTCCGACTATATCGGAGAACGATGCTCCTCATCTCTTATTTGTCATTCAAATCACACGAAATTGCAAGAAAAAATAATCGATTCTTGGGATATGAATGTGTTTAGATCAAATATACGAAGAGCGATTAGAAAAAGCGACGGTTTCCTCGAATTGAAAATAGGAGATGTCTGTGAATTTAACACTATCCTTCGACGAAATGAAAAGTTTAGTACGACCTCCTTCCCTTCCCAATTTGAAAATGTGTATAGTTTAAAGCTGGTGTTGGATGAATTTTACAAAACTCCTGATGAAGCTCAATATTTAAGTATGAAAATCGCCAAAACATTCCCAAATTTGACGAATTTAGAAATCAGGCGCAAAAATTATTTATACTTGTGTGCCCTTAAACACTACAATGAAAGACTCGAATATGCAAACGTGTTTAAAAATTTGAAAGAATTAAAAATTGATTCCGTTAATGCTTTAAAACATATTTATGAAGTTTCTCCGAATTTAGAAAAAGTTACCCTATTTTTTGGGTTGGATGATGATGATGGTATTTGTATTTCGTCACTTTGTGACTTTGTGGATTAATAAGACCTTTTATCTGTAACACACAACACAGAACATTGAGATTTCATGTAAAGTGGGCTTATTTAAGATCATCGTCAACAAAATCGTTAAGTTCCTCGCCGTAAAAACCTCACTCCACTTTATTGTTTAATTGAGTTATTGCAGACCGGAATAGGAGTTAAATATCAAGATATATATTAATATAAGAACTTAAGACTGACATCGGCAGGAAAATCTCTTATAACCTGACAATTATGACCACAAAAAAACTTACGGATTGACTTATTGAATAACATTCACCCAGACCTTCACTGAAATGACTATGAATTAATTTTAGACAAAGATACCCCGCGCATTTCACTTGTATAAATTTTGCGGTATGAATACGACCCGTGGCTAATAGAAGATGTTTACTTTAAATCTTATAGAAATATCTGTAAAATCAGATAATTTGCATAAAACTACTCCAAAAGAATCCATTTTTATTTTTGATGAACGAGAGAGATTATTAATATCAAGAATTTTTTTACTAGACTATTCTAATAAATTGTGGCGAAGAAAATACAAAGAAGTTTGTGTAAATTTATTGAATATTAAATTAAAATTTAGCTTTTAATTAATTTCGTTTTTACATTCTAGAATTTCCTCAACTCATATATTACCGTACGTAAGAAATTCCTCCTTCTTATTATTCCAAACAACTATCCATGTATCTTTTTTCATTTATTGCTAATACAAAACATGACGGTTTATCAGTTCTTTTGTTTTTTGAAAATAAAATAAAAAATAAAACCTCCGCCGTCTACAAACATCTATAATTTCTCAAAAATTAAATCAAACGTTTGAAAAATTAAGCCTTCAATATTATGTCATCTACACATCTTGGAAATTATCCGGTTCTAAATTCGTTGTTAGTAAAGGGAACCAAAAAAATTCAAAAATTTCAAAGCACAAACATTAATGTAAATCTGCGGGAACAAACACCATATAATAACTGGTGGTACAACGTTTTTTTTGTGTTCACACTAGTTTGGCAGTAGTACAGGGTAATGGCTACCATTCTGACTAAGTTTTCCATAACATTTCCGGAAAAAAAACCCCTAAGTGTTCCCTCTATTCGACGTCACATGGTGATGAAACACAAAAAACCCGTTTCCCTATTTACTAGTGCGCGACTTGTGCCTAAAAATTAAATTGATTGTTCCCTTTAGATTTTCCAACCAGAAATAACAAGAAAACACGGAATTAGGCCGTAAAACCTAGCATGCCTCACTTACAGTATACATAACTATTGATAGATAGGTTGAAATTGCATTTACGTATGACCATAATTTTTTTTTCTTTATTGAATTTTTAAAATCAGGTGATAGATTATACAGTTGTCCCTTTAGTACGAGTTTTATATGCGTACGCGATTTTGGCTCACATAAGTGTTGATTTCTTTCCTCTGTTCCATTTTATTAACAAGATTTAGCCCGTAATTTCCCGGTCTGAAAGAATACATATTTATGGCAGCACTATTTGATCAATCTTTTCAAACTCTTTTGACTTTAGCAAGTAAAAATTGTTAGTTTATGTGAGTCCTTTCTAGTTCCCCTTTGCGTGTCATGGTAATGGAACAAAACCCGTTCCCTTTATTATGGGTTTGTTGTGCGACAAAATTTAAACATTTGGCTGTTTGCTTCCTATGTTAGAAATTTTAGTCCACCAGGAAAAAAAAAAGGCAATTTAGGCCTAGAACTAGCATGGCCTCCTTTCAGAAGGTCCAAACTAATGCATAGAGTGAGAGAAATTGCCAAGTCAGTTATGACCATCATTTTTTTCTACGAATCTTTAAAAAAAATCGTAAATACTGGATTTTATATTATGCGCTTTCTAGCCACAATTTGATCTTCTGGTTCCCCTTTATTAAACCAAGAAAAATTAGCCGGAAAGATTTGCCCAGTGAAAGATACGCATATTGACAACAAGGAATCGAATTCATTCTCTTATAATATAGATGGGGCTAAGATTAAATAAAATTAACATAGACACGATCATAAGCACTATTTTGTATGACGACAAATATATTAATAAAATTCAAAGTCAGTGTGTGAATTATTTTTTTTTACAATTACATCAACTCTACCTTTTATAAAAAATTTAAAAGAAGGTTAAAATCCCTGACTAAATTCTAAAATTTTAAATATTATGATAAAATAGAACTATAATTCCTTACTGCCAGGTGTATATGTAAGATAAGAATCTAAAAAAAGTAGAAGATAAATATGAAGAAAGATAGATTTATTCAAAAAACATTTAAAACACAACAACTTTTAATCTTTTAATTATCGATTACAATAAATTAATATAATTGATATCGTTTGTAATTCAAATAAAAAAAAACTACCTTTCCACACACATGGTAATAAAGAATCTCCCTCGATAAATAGTTTATTAAAAATTTTAAATTGATTAAAAATAAATGAAAGAATGATTTTTTAATTTTTTAAACAAATTTTTAAAACCCCTCAAACTTTTTTGTCTATTTAAATAAAAAAATGTTTTGAAAAAAATTACACCCACTATGTAGAAAAGATAATTATTTTTCAAAAAATAAAAAATAAAAAAAAACAACAATGAATATAATGCCAACTATTCAATCGCGCTGCATTTTATGCATTTTGCCGCGAATATTGTTTATCTTACGACCGACAATATTAAAAAGTTTATAAAAAAAATCGTGGCTGTCAATATCCGTGAAAAGCAAATGAAATGTTTTAGGGGTGAGTTCTTGATAATTCTCTAGAAACGTAAAAAACGAACATTCGTAATTGAAATAATCTTCGCCTTTCACGCAAAAATGACCCTGAAAGAAATTCGCTTCTCCATATTCATTATCGCGAACGCTATCGTACGACGACTCGTCCAAAACGCTCCTCTTTTCGAAGAAATCCCATAGTTTTATATTCCAACGAATGAGTGAATTTCCACTTTTATCTGCCAAAGACACTATAATGTTACCGCGCAAGCGATTTGAGTTTGTTCCAAATCCGTCCGTGACCACAGCTACTGGGATAATTCAAACACAAATTGTTTATATCCGTTAAATAATAGTCAAAATTAAATTCTATTGTCGATGTTGAAGAACGGCGAATAACATCCAACGATTTATGAATTCTGCAAAGTAAAATACTCTCCCAATTAAGGAATACGGTGATCTTTTTTAGATTCGGAGAGACGTCACATATATCTAATAAAGCATCGCTATAATCCATTTTTAGTTCTAACAAATTTTTGAAAACGGGAGAATGTTCATCGCGTAAATATTTGTGGGTAAACATTCGTTGATAATTGTTTCTTCTTATTTCCAAATACGACAAATTAGGGAACGCTTTGGCAATCTCCATACTCATCGAGCTAGAATTAAGAAATCCTGCCCAATAGCTTCGACATCTGTCCAATATCAATTTTAAACGGTACACGTTCTGAAATTGGCGGCGCGGTGACGCAGTATCGAGGCTTTCGTCTTTTCGCAGAACATCGTTAAAATTACAAAAGTTTTGCATCTTCAATTCCAGGAAACCATCGACCATTCTAATTTTCCTTCGTAATCGGTTACCGAAATTTTTCGAATCCCAAGAATCGATTATTTTCGCTTCTAATGCCGTGTGAAACGATTTACACGATGGTAAATGGCATCTTAGTCGATTATTTTCTGATAAACCGCGCACAAAAAGCAAACCGCGCACAAAAAGCAGCATAATCGCGCGTAGCGCTCGACACGCGATACAAGAAGATATTTTCATCTCTGTCGTTTTCCAACTTTTAGTATAAAGCTTTTCAAATTTAGAATGTAGTATTTCCGCTAACGGTTCTTCTTCTTCTTCTTCTACTTCACCTACCGTCGATTTCGAATAATTTTCGACTCGTGGTGTCTCCTCGATATTCAGATCGATTATTCTTCGTCGATCGATTTCAACCACCAAAACTAAATTGGTTAATTTTTTGTTAGTACAGCCGTCGCCACCACAGTCAGGCCCAAAATATTCGAACAATTGTTCTCGCCACATATTGGTGTACGCGAAGCTGGGGAATAATTCTTCTTCCGAAGAGAAACTCAAAATCAATTCTAACGTCTTTACGCCGGTTTTTGAAACTAATCGCACCACGGGATCGCTAAAAATAACAGTTGGCGAGTGTTGATGATTTAAACGAATTCCGATTTTTTGCAAATTAATCAACGACGAAGAGATTCCCATAATTTCATCGATGTTGTTATAATCCACGACCAACGCGGTTAAATTACTTAACGAAGGAATCCGAAGCTCTTCCAATCGCCTCGAAAACTCTTTCTCGCGAAAGGTTTCTTTCGATTTTTCCATCGTGCTGTGGCAACATCCGCACGATAATTTTAACGCTATTAGATTTGGAAAGAGGATCGAGGCATTTTTCAGCAATTCGGGAAAGTCGTCGTTCCGGAGGGTGTTAGTAGTAGTAGGAGCAGTACCTTTATTAATAATTTCTAGATTCTCGATTTTTAACAAAGATCCTCGTTGTTGTCGTATCATTACGTCCATTAAATTTATAAATGATTTATAACGATCTAATGATAAAATTAAAGTTGTCAAACGATCTAATGATAAAATTAAAGTTGTCAAATATTCATACGCGATATTCATTTTCCTAAGAATTCCGGCGGTTCTGGCGGCTACCGAAACGGCGGCGCCATCGACGTTATTCTGTACGAGCATGTGTTTTGTTAAAGTCAACGCTATCGTCTTAGGCGAGTTGCGATGGGGGTTCTCGTACGGATTTCTCGTTGCATTCTCGAGAAAATCTAGAAAACTCTCGGAGGTTTTCTCCTCCTCCTCCTCCTCCTCTTCGTCGTCCGAATCGAGTAGTAGCGAAAAGTACGAGCTAAAATTTAACTTCTCCACCTCGAGATTTTCGATCATGTACTTCTTTTGCAGGTAGTAAATCACCGCCAATTTTCTCGATCGTAAAGCGATCGACACGTTGTATATATCTCAAAATCGCGGATATTTCAAAATAACGTCTAACAACTTAACGGGTAAATGGTGCCATACTATTTATTTTCTCAATCTCTAAAAAAAAGGCCATATTATCATCGTTCCCGAGATGATATATCCCATCGCGACGAAAGCGCCTGAATGTTATCTATATTTTTAATAATGTATAGACTCCTAATCAAAAAAACGACGTGATACCCGCCCCAGGCAGTTATGATTTCTTTTTACGATCATAAACGATCCTTTTTTTTCCACTCAAGGCATATAACTTCATTGACTTTGTGTACATTTGATCTAGACGTTATTTGTGAGGCGTTATAGTGAACAACTTATATAAGTACATTCAATGAGACTGTATTATTATCTGGCGGAAAAAAATTTACTTATTCCTTTGCTTATTTATTTATTAGTTTGTTATGATATATAATAAAAATTAATAAAACATCCCCATGGGAAAGGTTTTGATTAATATAAAATATATTTCTACTGACAAAATATTTATTTTATGCGTTAACTAAATAAAAAAATAATATAAATATCTATTTAATATCAATACTTAATAGTTGCATAAAACTATCCCTTTGCGAAATTATATTACTTATTATTTCCTAGTCTGTATAATAATATTCTTAAAAACTATGGCGAATGCGTTAGCCAGTGCGGAGCGTCAGTAGCCGTGAGCGGTACCTGCCGGTCGGCTAGCGGGCTATCAATATCGTTGCGTTAACAATACACCCATGCAAGAGATGAGACCATTATATTATAATCAAAATATCCTTTAAGAATTAACCAACAATAACTTTCTCACAAACTTTATAATATAGTATTATTTAATCACTATATAATATAAATTTAAGCTAAACTATATATATAATAATAAGACTTACGTGATACATAAAATAATCTACAAATAAAAAATAATAATTCATCAGATTCACAATTTACTATATATAATATAATTATAATCTATAAATAATATATATATAGTAGCCTAGAATATATTCAGTGATATATATATTTATATTATTATATACAGAACTTACTTCCCATATAAACTATATATATACCTCTTACTAATTCACTATCATTATACTCAATCTGTAGTATAGCAACTACACACAACATATTTATCAACCGCCTAATACTACACTAACTATAATATCGTCACTATACTGATTTCCTTAATATTATATCTTATTAATATTATTAATGTATCTTATTATATATAGTGTCTATATAGTTAAAACAGCAAAGCAAAACTGTAATATAGTATAATTTCTTATTCTAATTATTTATTTTATTATCCTATCAAAAAACACTCAAAGTTGCAAGCAGTTATATCTTAGATACTGAGGTCCGATTCCGGCCTCATATTCTCAGGAATCAGATTAGTCGTGCGCAGCCATTTTGAGCATCTCTAAAGTTTATTACAGTCACTCATACTCTCTTTATTTACACCTAGTGGCCAAAAACACAACCTAAGGTAAGTGATATCACTAAAACTAAATTGGAAAAGCTTCCCGAAATAAAAATAACAAACATAATATGAATAATATAGTTTCGAATAAAAGCGTACACCAACCGTTTTTTCATGTCTTTTGTTATTTTTGTTGTTCTGGTTTTCTTCTTTTCTCTTCTTTCTTCTCATCTTCCACACTCTTCCTTTAGAAATACTGTTTCAACTTTTCCTTTACAGAGGTTTTCTTCGTTGCTACCTAAATCCATAGTGAAATTGAAGATTGAGATATGCCATTTACGTAACCATTATTTTATTTTTGGAATTGTTTTATTAAAAATTATCATTACAATAAGTATAACGTCCCTTAATAGTGTACGATGTTTTAGTTAGATGCTGATTATTTGCTAACAAATTTGATCTTCATTGTAATCCCTTATTTTATATTAACAACATAAAAGTATTTTAAGCCATTGATTTCCCGGTAGTGAAAAATGACAGTATTTGCTTAAACGAATTTGACAAATTATTTCAGCAGGTGATGAAGTCAAATATAAAAATATTTGAAGTAATATGTTAAGTCTAAATTTTCTATTCCCTCACTTTGAGCGTAAGGTAATGGTAAACATATAAAACACGTAATTCTTTATATTATTATAAGTTTGTTACAAAAATAAATAATTAGTTGTTACCTATTATAAAATTTTTCCCTCAGAAAATTATAAAATAAAAGAAAAAAGTAAATTAGCCGCTAAACTTAGCATGCAATCCTATTTACTAGATTAGAGTCATATGACTATCGAAAAATTTTGATTAATTGTATTTACGTTATGACCATTATTTTTAATTCTAACGAATTTTGAAAAATTCACGACAAAAGGGAATTTAGTAACAATCGTAGGCTCTCCTGGAAGCAAATTAAACTCTTTACGGGTTTCTAAAACAAAACAAATTTTAGCCCGCGATAATTTCTCTCGAGGTTGAAAATGAATACACATTAATTGACAGGTACTTATTAATATATTTCAATACCCTGTGTTGATACATATAACCTATTAGTCAAGTATTATAAAATTGTTAAATTGAGTTTGTGTATACCTTTCTATGCGGCGGATTTTTTGACAAATTTGAGGAATGGTACCCAAATTCAAAATCAGTTTGATATAGGTTATATTAGATTTCTTTAGCAAATAAATTGAGCCCTAACACTCCTAACATCTTAATAGGCTTACATTATCTCAAATTTATAACATTTATTAAATAAATAATATAAATAATATATATATCCCATTAATGAACAAAAGGGTAATATACTTTCCCACTGTACCGGAACAAAAAAAACCCATACATATGGAAAATTATAATGGAATAATTTGAGAAAGATAATAGTGTAAAATATAACATCAGGCGTAGTTGGTATCCTAAGGTACTCACTCATTAGTGCGGAGAGGTAGTTAGTATTATAGGGGTCAACAGAGTGCAGTTCAGTCGGAGTACAAGTATTTGTAACAATTTTCGAAAAAAAACTATCAACTACCAGTGTTCCTTTGCTGTGGTAAGAGACTGGAGAAGCAAAAGAGAAAACTCATCTTTACCTCCGTCATCTAAAAACCATGCGCTTTCATCAATTAGAATTAAGGTTGTTGTTTGGTATTCTCACCATTGAATATGAAAGTTTCCTCTTTTATTTCTGACAGAGATTAAAAAAGAACACGGAATTTAGGCCACGTTAAACTAGCATGCCGTAACCTTTCCAGAACTTGGACATTAATTAATTGCAATTGTGAAAGATCTGCATTTACATGTAATGATTAGTGATTTGTTTATACGAATTTATTAAGAATTCATCAAGTAACGTTCCCATTATAGTGTGCGATTATTTGAATATATGCTGTATATTTTTCGCGCAAAATTTGATCTTATTTTTACTCTCTTTATTCATCAGCAAAAATGAGGTTGGAAAAATTGACGAGTGCAAAGATGCACCTATTGACAGCTTCATATTTATCAAACATGATTTTAGAGAGTCCAAGCATCTCATGATATAGAATTGTTAGTCTCTATTGTTCGAGAGCTTCCAGTTAGCTAGTGTCTGCTTCCCTAACTATCGTATCTCTTCCGGTTACTATCTACTTAATAGTAATATATAAATAAGTAATATAGTGAATTTATACAATTAAACAGACTTAATAGTCTAACACTTACTTATACCCTATACATCCATAGGACTTACTAAATTTATCCAAATTATTAATATTAAAACTCATTATAAAAAAAAATATATCTACAATTACCATAATATTTTAAACGTATATATAGTATATAGTTTAATAATTCCTTTATATTCTATAACTGACAGTATGATAGCAGTATTAAATTAAAGGTTGTTCCACTTTAGAATTATTTTATTTACCACCTAGAGATAAAAAAAACAAGAATTTATAGGCCTATATATATAATAATTAACTAGCATGTCTTCACTTATTCATAGGTCATTAATAATATAATATGTAATTGATTAGGATCAAAATTATGTACATTTATGATGATAATTAATAAAGTTCTATTTATTGTATTTATTTTTCTATTTATTTTTTATTGATTGATTATTAAATAAATTCACAATTATATATA
>JABUQX010070732.1:0-29613 GCA_015478945.1 Trachelipus rathkii | reverse complement strand
TGTGAATGAGGAGGCTGGTACGCAGCCACTACCCCGCTCAAGCGGGGAAAAAGTACAGTCTGAAAAGTAAAATAAAATAAATAAAAATATATATATATAATATATATTATCATATATATATTATATATACTCATTATATCATATATATATATTATATATATATATATATATATATATTATATAATAATATACTATATTATATATATATATAATATATAACAGACTAAATTATATTATATATATTAATATATGATTCACATTATATTAATTTATATATATATTTATCATATATTTAATTTTATATATATAGCATTATTATTATAATTATATACGTATATATACATATATTATTTATATATATATAATATTATATATATTTATATATATATATTATTAATCTTTACTGTATTTATAAGGTCAGATTATTATTATTATACTTAATTATTATTACTTATATAACTTACTACTTTTTCTATAATTATATATTTTTATATAATATTTATTTAATTAGGTTATATATATTATATTATAATCTATATATACTATTATTATTATATATATATTTAGTATATTTATTATAAGTTTATAATAATAGAAAGTGTATATAATATTATATATATCTTTTGTGAGTTTGCGAGAAATCATCCATTATTCCTTGAAGTAAATTTTAGGTTCAGATGGAGGAAGTTTTCTCCCCTCGCGTGTTTATCAATTATAATTTTCCCCAAAATCTTTGAAACAACCGAATATTTCTATACGACATTAATATATAGTCAAATCTTTTAATATCTACTTATTTATACTATAGTACCGTATGCTGTCTGTTCTGTCTATCTTATCTAGTTATTTCATGCTATTTAGTTTTTAAATGAAGAATAGTCATGGTTGATAATAATATATATATATATATATACTATAATATATATATACATAATGATATATAATATATAATATACTCAGATATATATATATAAGAATATACTATAATATTATATATAGATATATATAAATAATACATATAAAAAATATTGGTACTATATATATAATACTTTCTAGTAATATACTATATATATATATTATATATATATATATATATATATATATATATATGATGAGCCTTATATATATAAGGATATATATAAAATGTGTTACGGTACGATTTTGAGGGCGGGCCGTGCGAGTTGGGAGGAAACATGTACCAGAGGGGTTAATGGAAGCGGGGGATGATATTAAAGGTGACAGAACCGCGGGGAGAGAAATGTGCGAGTTCCAGTAGAACTCGCTGAATATTAACGAGAGTCTTTACCGGAAGAAAATAAACAGACCTGACTCAATAACCTATAGTAGACGATGTGGGTTCAGGTGTCTTCACAAGTCATTAGCAAATGAAGATGTGAGAGCCAGCACAAGCCGACCGAGGTACTGAAGAATAGCAGGGAAAATAGGAAAATGGGAGCCCTAAAACTGGACGAGAAGCGGTGGACCCATTAAAATCGAGGGGACGACGAACGGCTGGGGTTACCACCAAACAACCAAGAAGAGAATACAGCACAAGGTGAAAACAGAATGTACGATTACGAATTGAAGTACCGACGTGACACTGTCGGATGGAATTAGATAGTAGTGCTTTCACGAGGTAGGATGTGATGATTAACAAGACACGTGATCATAGGACAGAGCAAGAATCCTTCTATGATAAGAAGAAATCAATTGAAACGCGCTAACCACAATTAAAAATGCAAGTCGGAAACAGAAAGCGATCCCGCTGAAGACAACGAATTGGACAAAGGGGGGAAAGCTGGTGCCTGTGGTTTAAGAGACTTGTCGAGTGATAGAAAAAGCGGGGATGAGGCCAAATATGCGCAGTAAATAGTAGTCCTTATAGTCTGGCTGGGAGAACTGTTGGGCGTCTTAAGAACATTCAGAAAGCAAGTGTGAAGCGTGAAAGCCTCTAAAAATGGAAAGGAGAAGTTCAAACCTTCGATGCATCCATCTATGCATATGAATGTCCTTTCAGATAACAATTAAGGTAAAATAAAAAATCGTTGGCGGTAGACTGGCGAAACTTTTTGGAGGGTCCACCACTGCGAACATATTATATTATTGAATGTTCTTAAGACCTCCAACAGTTCTCCAGCCAGACTATAAGGACTCTATTTACTGCCATATTTGGCTCCATCCCCGCTTTTTCTAACTCGACAAGTCTCTTCAGCACAGCTTTCCCCCTTTGTCCAATTCGTTGTCTTCAGCTGGATCGCTTTTTGTTTCCGAGCTCTCATCTATGGTGTACTTTCTTGCTGTCCTTTTCTTCTTATTTTTTTTTCTTTCTTGCTTGTCCTTGATCACTTCCCCTGTTAATATCACTCCTACCTCTGAAAGCACTACTATCTATTCCATCCGAAGTGTCACGTCGGTACTTCAATTCGTATCGTACATTCTGTTTCACCTTTGTGCTGTATTTCTTCTTGGTTGTTGGGTGTCGCGTTCGGTCGTCCTGTTGTTTATGTACCGTTCAATTCTCTGTAATCTATCACTGGTCTCGCCTTTTCCTTATTTCTGTTTCTTTTTCCTTCGTTGGTCGTTCTTTATCGTTGGTCGGCTTGTGCTTGCTTTCTTCATTTGTAATGCTTGGTGAAGACCCTGAACACTGTCTACTACCTTATTATGTACCAGTCCATCTTGCTCGTTTTTTTTTTTTTTATCTCAAATTCTGTCTAATACTCTGTTAACATAACTTCAGGACGTTCTTACTGGAATATCTGAATTTCTCTTGCGGTTGTCACTTTAATATCATCCCAAGCTTTCCCATCTTGTATGTTTTACTTGACAGCGCAAAATGTACTTCTTTCTTCTCTATAACAACTAATGATATATATATATATATATATACTTTTGTATTTATTTAGTATTATATTATTTATCGCACTATTATTTCTCTAATTAACTATTGTAATATTATTATAGCGCCAAACTAAATCATCTTACAGCGCATTTACTATATATTTAGTATATATATATATATTTAATATTATACTATATATATTTATACTTTATACTCCTTCTTATTCATCTTCTTATCCTATTTCTTCCTTCTTATCTTCTTATCCTACTCTTCCTTCTTTTTCTCCATCAGCTCATGATATATTTTGAGTAGCATCCATAATGACTTGGAATCATTTTTGAAAGATCTGCTAATCGTTTTAAATTTTTAATATAGCTATATATATATATATATATATATATATATATCTATACTATATAAAACTTAATATAGATATATATATATATATATATATAATTTATTAATATAGATATATATTAACTATATATATATATTATTATACCCAATAATATAATATCATATATATTTATATTATATATATATATATATAGTATATTATATATATAATATATATATATAATATATAATATAATATATATATATATATATGATATATATATATAATATATATTATATATATATATATATATACTATATATACTATATATATAATATATTATAGTATAGGTATTATATATTATATATATTATAATATATATACTATATACTAATGACTATTTCGAGAATAAACTAATAGACTTAAATAAAGAGATTGATAGAAGACAGACAGATAGGTACTTAAGTCCTATAATAAGCTAGATATATAGAAGATTTAGATATGATGTATGTGTATTAAAATTTGGTTGATTCAAGAGAGTTGGGGAAAATTAAATTGAAGTGGAAGTAACAATGAAAGGCAAAACAACTGTCCTCTTCAAACCTTAAAAATTACTTCAAGGAATAAAAATATTTTTCCCAAAACTAACATACACTGAAGTTAAAAGATATCATACTGATCCTTTATATAATATATACTAGTAAATATTATATATATATATAATATATATAATATTACTATATATATATATATTATATATATTATACTATATATAATATATAGTTGATATTATAAATATATAATATATATATATATAATATATATATATATTATATATATATATATATAATAACTATTATATAATAATATATATATATAATTATATAGTATAATAATATATATATATATATAATTATATTATATATATCATATAATATATATACTATATATATCATACTATATATATAATTAATTGCATATATATAATATATATTATATATATATATATATGTCTATATATATATATATATAAATATATATAATAATTAATACTATATATATATATATGTATATATTATATATATAATATATATATATATATATTATATATATTTTATTTATTTTTTATGTATTTCACCTGCCACTTTTGTCCCCGCATTGAGCGGGGCATAGTGGTGCGTACAGCCGTCCCTCATTCGACACCCCCGCTCATACTCGCCCGTCACCCACCATCCTCCCACCCCACCTCTATCCCTCGCCAGCCACCCTACCCTTCGTTCCGCTCCCTCATCGCTCTCCTCCTCCAGCAGCATCTCCTTGTATTCCATCCATCCCACCTGCCTTTTGGTCTCCCCCTTCCTCTCCTTCCTCCCTCCGCCTCCAAACTCTTCTTAACCCACTCTACTGTCCTCCATTCTCACTAAATGCCCATTCCATCTTATAACATTCCCTTCTCCGCTCTTCCACCAGACCCATTCCTCCAATCACATCTCTCCCTCACCACCCTATTCCTAATCTCTCCCTTACTGGCCTAAACCCCACAAACGCTCTCAACCCCTTCATCTCAAATACTTCCAACTTCCTCCTGGACCTGGCATTCAAAACCCCCACGTTTCACACCCATACAAAACCGCTGGTACACAGATTTTTCAAACATACTTATCTTAACTCTCTGTGATAGATCCCCCCCTTTCCAATTTCTCTAGAACCTCAACAGCTCTCATTCCTCTCCTACTCTATGTTCTATCTACTCCTTCATCCCTCCCCCCCTTACCCAATCCATCCCTAAATAATCTAAAAAATCCTTTACTTCTTCCAATACTTTACACCCCCTACCTAACCACAGATCCCCTCCCCCTCCCACTTTCCTCCTCCTCAAACACTAAACACTTTACTCTTACCTGGATTTATTTGAAGCCCCTTTTGTCCACACATTTTCTCAAACTCTCCCTCACCAAATACCTCAGCCTTCCGCGTTCTTCGCCACTAGGGAACAGTATCATCCGCAAACAGTATCAGGTTCACTTCCCTTCTATTCATTCCCACTTCATCAATTCCACCCCCACTCCCCTTCTCCTCCACCATTCCTCTGCCAAACACTCTCATAAACAAATGAATAGCCCACGGGCGCACATTACACACCCCTGCCTCAATCCACACACCATCCCAAACATCTCACTCTCCCCTCCTAAACCTCTCACCACACATTCTACTATTCCTATAAAAAGCTTAATACCTTTCCCTAAATTACCCCCCACCCCATTTTTCCTTCCAGCACCCTCCAAATTTCACCCCTAGTTCACTCTATCATATCTTCTCTAAATCATAGAGAAAACACCCTATTACACTTTCCCGTTCCTCTCATACTTTTCATGCACAAGGCATGCTTTAGTGTAAACACATTTGGTCCACATTCACCCTCTTCCCTCCCTGAATCCTCCTTGTTCTTCCCCCATTCCCCCTCGTTAAAACCTGGCTACTCTCTCAATCAGTTCATATCTGTCCGTCACACTTTCCGCCTTACACACTTAAAAGCACATATACCTCCTTATAATTTCCACATTCCATACCGTATCCTTTCCCCTTTTACAGGGGAACCAAACAACCATCCTCCCAATCCCTGTGGTACCTCACCACTTCTCCCAACATATGTTATACAACCTATGCAGCCATTCCTCACCCATATACCTCCCTTCTGCACATTTCCATTCTCACTCCATCCAAACCTGGCGGACTTCCTTTTTTTCCTTTATTCAAGCCCTAATAATTTCCTCCATTTGTATTCATCCTCCCCCTCCCTCCCCACTTTCATTTCCCCATCCTCACCTTCCTGCGATTATCTTCCTCCCCCTACACCACCACACTTCATTCAATAGTCCACTTAAAATTACTCCCCCCACCTCTTTCCTCACCCTATCCTCTCCCCCTATCCATTTAATATCGCTCTTCCCTTAATCTCTCCCCAAACCCCTCCTTCATCTTCCTTTTGTTTATTAACTTCTTTCCAGAACATCTTACTCCCCGCTTCAAAATTTTCCGTCACTTTTCTACACCATTCCTCTTTTTGCTCTTCTCGTTCGGCCCTCTCCACCGCCCACTTTGCTTCCACTCTAACCCTTCTATATTCCTCCCAGCATTCCTCTCCTACTTCCAAACCATTTCACATAAGCCTCCTTTTCCTTTTCACCACCTCCTTCACCTCCTCACCCACCCATTCACTCCCTTTCCTTCTACTTGCACCACCCTTTTTACTCCACATACCCTTCTAGCCTCTTCACATACTGCCTCTTTAAATCTTCTTCCACTCCCCCTCCACCTCCCCAATTCCCGTCCCTCTCACGTTCTCCACCTATCCTCCATACCTCTCCTAAACTCCCTCTTACACACTGTCTCCTCCAATTTTTCCACCTTTATCACTTCAACTCTTCCTCTTTTCTCCCCTTTTCCCTAACCGTCACCTCTCCTCCCACCCGTATCCTAGCAACCACCAAATAGTGTATCCGATATCCCCCTCCCCCACCCCTCTAAATACATTATCTAATTAATCATACCTCGTATCTTTCCCATTTACACCACAACATAATCTAGTATTCGCCCCTCCCCCCCGATTATCTCACTCTTCCATGGGTATACTTATGATTTTCGCTTTTTATGATACCAACAGTATTCCCCACTATCATTGCTTCTTTCGACACACAACTCTATCAGACTTTCTTCATTAGCATTCCTCTCCCCTACCCAAATGGTCCTATTAATCTTCCCACCCCTCCCTTCCCACTCCTGCCTTCAAATCTCCCAATAGACAAATTCTTTTCATTTAACCCCGAAACTTTCCAACACTCATTCAGCTCTCCCCAAAATCTTTCTCATCTCCTCCTCCCTCGCTCCATTCACTGGTGCCTATGCGCATATAAAAACCCCACATTTCCCCCCGAAATTTCACTTTTACCCACATTATCCTAGAACTCACCTGGTTACACAAACCTCACCTTACTATCCCACATCTCCTTCTCGATAACTATTCCCACCCCTTCCCGCCCTCACTCTCTCGTTCACCCCTGGATACCATACCTTGTATTCTCCAAAAATCCATCTCCCTCTGTTCCCTTTCAAACTTAGTTTCTGTTATTCCCCAGCACATCCAACCTTTTTCTTCAAACATTAACCCCACTTCTTCCCTCTTCAAATCCTCGTTTACCCCTCTCACGTTCATACATCCCACCCTAATTACCTTTCTCCTCCCCATCTTTCCCTACTTCTATATATAACTCAAACAGGCTGTACGCTTTGTGGGACACCCCACCTTAGGTACTTCCCAACACCTAAGGCCCCCAACCCCGCTCACCAAATATACCCACAATAACAATAAAGATACGTTAAAAAAAATAAATAATAAAAGGTTTTAAAACCCACACTATCAGTTTTTATCTATTTCCCCACCCTCTTCCTCCTCCCTATAACCCTTTACCTAATAGTTCTTTATATTTTACTGATTTAATCCTTAGATTTTTCTTAAAATTATCCCACCCGTCCTTACCAACCACTTACAAGTATCTATTAAAATTTGCTTTATTAATGTTATTTATTCATTTATGTTATTAAAAATTCTGTTGAAAAAAAAAATCCCCCAATATATACATACATTATATACCTTGACTCCATTTACTGACACGTCGTTCATCAGTGCTTACACGATTGCATATAAATATCAATATTAAAAAATATAAAGTATAAATAAAACTATAACAATAAAATAATATTCCTTTAATGTTACAAAATAGTAGATTATATATATATAGTATAGAACCTATAATCACGCACTACAATATATATACCTAGAAGTGAATATAGTCAAGATGCCCAGATCAGAACTACAGTATATATAAATATATACTATATATAGACAAATACTCATAAGTACTATTACCTATATATATATAATATATAACACACACATTGGTATAAAATATATATACTAATATATAATATAGGATAATAATTATAAGAAGACTCGTCAATCTCTCCAGAGTCTGAATCATATATATAGGTATATATACGTTATATATATTATATAGAGTATGATAGGCTGACAGAATAAACATTAAGAATAAGACAGATAATGAGGTAATAGAAAAGGGTATATATAACAGTATATATAGCCTATATAAGTAGTAGGAACGGGTCATAGAGAAAAAATAGAAATATATTTAAAAACAAAACTATAAGAAATTATTATTTGTTTCAAAGTAAAAATTCACTAATTAATACTTAATATATATAGTTAATTAAGATAAGAAAAATGTAAAGGTATAAATAATAATAATTTAATGATAAAGAAAAGAATATAGAATATAAATAAAGAATAATAACAATATAATCAGTAAATAACATAAAAAATAATAAAACATTATATATAAATTATTTGTGTGGAATTATAATATACTATAGATCCCAAAATCGAACAGAGGGGAAAAATATATAATATGGACAATGAGAAAAAAAAACAATAAAATAAAACGTAGTTACAACTATATATATGTAGTATATATAGTATATATAATAATACTATATATATATAGCACTGATCATATATATATATAGATTATAATAAATAAATAAGTTCTATCTATATAAATAATAAATATAGATATATATTTATATGAGATATATATAGTATAAATAAATAAGTAAAGCCGTTTTCCATTATAGGTTAGGACTAAATATAATATATATATGGTGTGTGTATATATATATATACTTATAGAATATACAAATATAACTATATATATATTATAGGGTATATATATATAATAATATTAGGTATCTTTTCTAGCCCATAATATAAATTAATTTAGTTTTGATAATATATATAGTTATATATATATATATATCATATTATTGTATTATATTATACTCTTATTGTAATAATAATATCATGTATATAATATGGGTATATAATATATAATATAAATTTAGTAATAAAAATATTATTCTTTGTCCATATATAATACTAATAATAATTATATTAATATGTGTTGTAATTAGTCACCTATACAATATATATTATATAATATATATATATACATAATTACTTTTGTTAATTTTAAATATGAGTATTTATATATAAATATACTTAATTAAATATATATAAAAATTATAATATATTATTTAAATATATCCGAATATCCAAATATAATTTATATCTAATATATTATCATTAAGCATCATCCACTCTTTCCCCAAGACTGCGGGATAATGCTGACATGCACCGGAACACAGAAAAGTAGTTTAAAAAAATATGACAAGCCGAAAAGAAAACCCAGTCTTACCCGCCCACTTTTATACCTATTAGTGAGAACTCGTCGCGCAGAAAATGCACGCTAGAAGCTTTAGGGACTGCGAACGACCGCGCACTATGGCATCTCGTCATGTGGGGTTCATCCCTTGGCCCAGGTGGGCCACCAACCATACCCCCCTCACAAAATCCCGCCATTCACTCCTCATTATGCCACCTTTCTTCTCGGCCTCGGCCAACTCCGCGAATTTTCTCTCCTCCGAGGCATTCCTTACTGACTCAAACTCACTTTTTTCTCGGTCTCCCAGCCGGTCTCGATTACCCTAACACACTCAACCAACATACACTCCGGCTGAACCAACCGACATCATCCATTTCCCTTCCACATGACCAAAACCATCTCAACATACTTCATTTATTCCCTCATTTATCCCTTTCTTCACACCACACAACTCTCTAATAGTTCATTCCTCATTTTATCAATTCTTCTCACACCTAGCACTCCCCTAAGAATGTCCATCTGAACACATTGTGCCTTTTAGATCATACCTCTTATTTCAGACATTAGTCTCATACTATATATAACACAGTAACAACATACCCTCTAAGACCCTAGCGCACTCATTTTTAAGATTTTACAACTCCGACTCACCCGTAAATTGCACCGACCACCTTCCTGCCATTCACAAATCCTACTACACCTCTGCATCATCCATTCCTTTCAACATATATCCTAATATTTAACTCAGACACTTCTGTTCCAGCTGCTCACCATCTAACATAACTTCACACCGAAGACTGTCCTCACTCACAACCATAACCTTACTCTTAACGTTTAAAAAAAAATTTAAATTAAAAATCTAAATAATTCTGTACAAAAACTAGTTAAAACATTAAAATAATCTAAAAAAAAAATAACATTATACATCTGCTATTAATGTAATATACGGGACTATTCTAATTCATTAAATCAAATTTAAAGAATACATATTAAAGTAATAATAAAACCAAAAGTTTAGTATTAAAATGTTCATATTTTTTAAGAAAAATGTTCAATTCCATTATAAGGATCCGGCCGAGTTGGTGCTAAAAAAGTTTTACATAGTTGCATATATAATATTAAATATTTTGTTCCCTCAATTTTAGAGGTTCATCCCTAAACATTGGGTCTATGGAATGAAAGGATTATCAGGAACTTCCTAGCGCCAAATAAGCACGCTAGACAGCGTAAGGGAATCAGTTTGGTGTTAACGAGAGATTGTTTTAGAAAGGAGGACTAGCCAGATAATAGAGTAGACTGTGGTCAGCAATGCACCCACCTAACAGCCGTAGACTATGGTCAGCATTGCACCCACATAACAGCCCACTTGGTGAAAAGTGTGCTTTGCTTTTCTTGATATTGTTGTAGAAACTTTCTCGGCTCCCGGTATTTGGACATCGTTTGATGTGCTCCATGGAGCTCCCCCTCACCTGCCTAACAATGGAGTGGGGCCGGCGCCAGAGTTTAACACCCGGACATCATTTTTATTTTATTTTACAAATTTTCATTTTTTTTTTAATCTCTCTCTTTGGGAGGTTTTCATCCCTCATCCGGGTATGAACCTCAGACCTAAAGATAAAGGATTTTCGGCTAATCCCCAGCAACCCTGAACCTGGGCCCGATGTGTGCAGAATGGCACCCCAGATTTTTCGCAGAGTTCACATGGAATCCCCCCCAGGGGTCAAATCAGGGATAATTCGTCATCCACGAACGCATCACCCAAGCTCTCATTCCGCTCATCGCTACCCGGTCACCCCGAGCTGTCTGGATTCCTCGCCCGAGAAACCAACCCGTCGAAATTGGTCATTTTTAAACCAGCCCAACAGCGTAAGTGAATCGGTATGACATACGAGGACTCGAAGAGGAACATTCGATTCCGGAAAATGCCACCACACAACCTCGGTGCACCACGAACTGAAGTTGCTGGTCTCTTCTCAAGAAACATTTTTATTTTTCTCGAAACGAGGCGTTAGATTTTTTTTATGGTTCCAGTAAACTGATTAGCTTTCCACCAACTTGACAGCCAACTTAATAGAAGGTCTGTATTTAGTAGGATCTTTTCGAATCCCGTTGCTTGGAGAGATTGTGTTCCGCTCCGAAAGCTCCGTCCCCTCTCACCTCTCTCCGGTAATAAGTTGGAGCCGGCAATAGGTCTTCCCTGGCAAATATTTTTAATTTATTTTTTGTTTTTTTTCACTTTGTTGCTTCTTCGCTCTAGGACACTGTAGGGCAGTGGTATTCCGTTTTGTCAACTCTTCAACTCTCGATGACTCTCAACAATCTTTTTCTACCAGCAGAATTGATTTACATTTTTCCTTATTACATCAATATTAAAAAGAAGACTACTCCGCTGAGCTATTTAGAAGACGTCTATCTTGAGGATAGTACGCATGACCTTAGGCTAAAAAGATTTTTGGGCACTTCCCTAGCCCTTTTGAACCGCGGGGCCCAATGTAGCGTGCGGGGAAATGGATATATTTTAATGCGTAAGCATGTGTCTTTTTAAGCTTACTTTGTAATTACACTCATAGCTACACTCTAAACATTAAATAAACTTTATATTTGGGGTGATAAGCATATGTGTTTAAGTTTTCCTCTCATTACATCAATACCACACTTCAGAACATTTAAAAATTTATATTTATGATGCGTAGAGCATGGTGTCTTTTTAAGCTTCCCCTTCCGATACACTCAAGCCACATCAGAACATTTAAAATAATTTATAATTTTGGTGGTAAGCATGTGTCTTATTTAAAGTTACCCCTTCTCATTTACAGCTCATAACCCACAATCAAAGCATTTAAGCAATTTTATATTTTGATGTCTAAGCATGTGTCTTTTTAAGCTTCCTTTCAATTACACTCAAAGCCACAATCAGAACATTTAACACTAATTTTAAAATTTTGATGTGCGAAGCAGTAGTGTAATTTTAAGCCTACGTTGTTTGATTACCACTACATGGTCACCTCCAGAACATTTAAATACTTAAATTTGGTTTTCAGAATTGTTTTAGTAATTACTGTTTCTGACTTAGCACTCCATAGTCACACTCAAACATTTAAATTAATTTTAATTTTGTGTGTAAGCATGTGTCTTCTTATTAAATTTCCTTTCTCATTTCACTCATAACATCTTCCTCCGCACATTTAAATAAATTTCATATTTTATTGAGTAAAGCAATGTGAGTTAGGTATTCTTTCGATGCCACTCATAGGCCACATTCAGAACAGTTTTGAAAAATTTTATTTTTGCTTTAGTAAGCATATGTTTCTTTTTAAAATTATTTTACAAATTTTCTAATAAGTCACATCAGAACATTTATTTAAATAAATTTTACCATTTTTGGTTGGGGTAAGCATATGTGTTTTTAAGCTTCCCCTTTCTCATTATAGACTCGTAGCCCACACTCAAACATTACATGTTTTTATATTCTGATGTGCAGTGTAAAGCATAGTTGTCTGTTTAAAGGCCCTTTACTTGATTACACTCATAGCCGCAATTAGAGCATTTAAATAATTTTTTACTTTTTCATGTTTAACATCACTGGTTTTTTAAGTTCCTTTCGTAATGCACTCATAGGTGCACCAAGACACTTTAAAGATAATACTTTATATTACTGTGAGTTATGCAGATGAGAGCTTGAAATGATTTACGATCGCTGTTTTCATATTACAATGAACACATTGTTGTAAACTTTTCTTTATGCAATCAGAATGACTTTTCAACTCCTCAACTTTTAAAATCATTTAATTACAATATCTTGCAGCTGAGGGTTTAAGAAGATTTATAAAAGCATTAATCCTTTTTCATATATTTCTTTGGACTAATTACTTGTTAATTACATGTTTTTGGAGGGGTTGCTCTAAATATCCTCTTAATTACCCATGCTAACAGTATTAGTAAATGATTTCATTCTTCATTTTTTCATAATTCACAATAACACTCACACTCCTCATTGATTTCTTCGTTATAATACGAGTAGCGCTATATTATATATTAAACCCATACCCATTCGCCACCTCCATCTTTCTATGTATATCCCCATACAGTACCTTTACTCCAGTAGCACTAACAGTATTATATTCCCGCAACTCATGCGCACTGACCTAAGTATTGATAAGCTTCAATGATGCCGGTATATCCGTCTCACGTTCTTCACACCTACTTCTCCACTTATTAAGTCGAATATAAATAGAGATCCTATCTTTCGGGAATATAATACTTAAAGCACGATCTGTGGAGGCATGTAATTTACTTATTTGTACTTCCAGCTGAATGTACAAATAGCGTTTAATAACGTTCCATAAGAACAGTATTTCATAGAGTAAGTTGTAGACACTATCTCCATCACTTACTATATTTCATTAACCTTTAATTATAATATTGTAGTTAAACTGTTCACTTTACTATAATTAAGATAATAATCTCAGTGACGTTTATGGATCAACTAGAGGATAAACTCCGTTTCATATATATTACTTATTATTAACTATGTATTTCAGCCAATAAAGATGTCGATAAAGAGGTCAACTATACCATTACTAACTTATTCTTTTACTAATATATATTCTATTATACATCATATATATATAAATTAATATTATAATTAAATATTTCTATAATCATAATATCATATCTATTTATTTCTTTTATATAATTTATCTTTATACTATAATATTATATTATTACTCTATCTATTAATTTATCATTATATATATTATATATTAATTATGATCTATCTATATATATATATTTATATCAAATATATTATATTATAGTATATAATTATATTAAATATTATATTTATTATTCTAATTATATAGTTATAATTACATAAATATTATATTATGTATACTATAATTATAATATAATATTAGATATATTATTATTATAATAATATATATATATTTTAAATATATATATAATAAATATCTTAATTAATTATTAAATATATTATAATAAATTAATATATTAATATATATATTTATATATTCAATATTATCTTTAAATATAAATTTTTTTAGGTATATATATATATGTTAACTATATAATAAATTGATCCTTATATTAATGATTCACAAAATCTAACGCAGATGGAACCTCCTAATGGCAAATGCTGATTTATTTAATTAGTTTAGCTACACGTAATGAAAACGTAATATAGTATATATATATTTGTTCTTATATAGGTAAGTAACAAAAAGTAACATACCTTGACCTTTTAAATTTAAATTTAATATTACACATCTAGTTGGATTATATTTTATTAAGACGTTGGTTTATTATAATAGAATAGACCCAAGTAATAGCAATTATTCTCAATAGTAAATATAGAATCTTTGATATCTCTTAATAAAAGATCCAATCAACAGAACTAAGCGAGGAAGAGATAGATAAAGGTAAGAAATATTGATTTAAAGATAATAATAACGTATATTATCAGTTAGGAATCATAATTTATTACCATATATTAATAAAAATTCGATTATCATTACTAGTAAAGTTTTCTAAATTGCAGGTTAATTATTTAAATACTATTCTTAAAACATTGTTTAGTACTAAAAGATTTTACAGTTTATGTACAATTTTGGGTTCTGAGCTTACGTGACTATAGGGATCTATAATATATGTCTTATAACCACTAGTGTTGAAAATTATGGCATATAGTTAAAGGTATAATTATTGATATATAAGTAACTCAGCATATAGAATATCATATCTTAATATTTAATTATTCACTTTGTACTAGTAATTACTATAACAATTAAGAGATACAATTTATTATATCAGAATATACTTTCACTCAATACATCTTATATAGTATTATTTAGGCTGAATTGAAAACGTAACAGAATAATCTACATAGTGTAACAATATGATCATTATATATGTGCTTACAGATAATAAACTAATATATAAATTAATTCTAGAGTCATTATCACATAATACAGTAGAATCTATTCATTTTGTGCTGTTTATATGACGTCACACCTCAATGCTTACGGTGTTTACTGAAAGCTCTGGCGTATGGCCCGTATTCGAATCTGAAGAGCTTGGCTAGATTTAGACATTCATCATGAGGGGAATTTCAAGGTTCCAAGCTTTTTAGCAATCCTTCTCAAGCAATCACCTTACTCTGTATGTCTTCTTAAATTGTGCTCTATGATACTTTATATCTAGGCCTTAATAATAAGCATGTGTTTAAATAGAGACCGCAAATTTAAAGTTTGAAGCCTCTCGTTTTTATAGTAAATAATCGAATTGGCAACATATTTTCGAAAAAATAAAAGATGAAATTTCTGAAACAAATGAATTATTAGAATTATCGAATTTCACCAGGATACAATCGCTTGCAGGCGTTATGGGATGTTATCATTGCAGTGTGAAATAAGAAAAAAACATTATTAATTTTGAATGGAGTACCCGGTGTTCTTTAGTACTTCAAATATATATATGCCCCTATCTTTACCAAATCTTTCACTAAAGTTCATTAATAAGTTTTGAAATTGCAATCGGCAATTATAAAGAATATTCAGCATTAAAGAACAATGTTGTTTCATAAATTTTCAGAAATTTCGACTCTTCAAACTGGATCTGCGCTAATATCGGATCGTCCACACCAGTGGTCCTTAAGGAATGATACCATATCTCTCAAAGTAGCGAAAAGTTTTTATAAACAAACATCTCAGAAAGATGGACTAGACTCTATTCTCGCGCAGGATATTTTAAGAGATGCGTCAAAATATACTCCATAATACAACATCTATATAACAATGTCTTTTATTTTAACTCGTGCCATAGATTTGCTGGGAATGAATCATAGAATCTACCCATTCTCTCAACGTGCATTGTCTTATCAAATATCACTCTAAGAAGAACGTTCTAAAACATAAAATTAATATTATTTAACCTTCTTTTTTTTTTTATTATTAAAATGTACTTTATTTGCTTAAAATTTATTATATTAATGTTTATTAATTCTCTATTCAGGAATGTCTTACTATATGAATAGTCAGAGTAATTACAAGATAGTAACACACTATTGTTGTAGATATAAAGTCAGTTATACAAAGAAAGTAAAAAGTCATGGTGTACTTGCCGGAATTAGTAGTATAATGACTCGAAAAACTTGTCACAAATATATAACTTATGTATGAATATTCATTTAGTTAATTATCTTTTGTTAAAAAAATGTGTAAAAAGTGTATTTATTTTCAAAACTACACAAATTTCAGAAACCGAGGCACGTCATCTTGAAATCTTTTTTTTATTTTTTTTAGCTTTAATGTTTTACACAGCTTTTTACTTATTATTAAGACTATGGATTAGAAATAATTATCAGACCTAATTTATCCTTTTTATTGAATGAAGATATTTAGAAGAATGCATACTACCTATTTAGCCTATGTTATGTTAACATATGAAAAATTAAAACTATTGTATTATTATATACGTTTCCATAATCCATTGGATTATATACTACCTTAACCGTTTTGTTAAGTAAAAAGGCCCCCAAGGAAAAAGGAAACAAAATAAATTCCTAATTAAAAAAATATATCTATTATATATAATGTCCTTTTTAAAACATTTATATATAAATTTATTATATTTATTTTCATAACATAATTTATCTTCTCTTAATTCTTTATATCCTTATAAAATCTTTAGTTTCTTATAATATTTAACATATATTTTAATAGTATTAATAGTATTAAATTATAATTATTCTTTCTGTCCCTCACTTCACTTAAATAATTTCAATTTGGTTAAGGATAGTAGGTAGTTTTTATATATATATTATATTATATATATTATATATATAATATATATATACTAATATAATTAATAATTATTTCATATATACTTATTATATATATATATAAATTTATATATTATTATTATTTTAATATATACTATATAATTATAATTTATATAATCAATTGATATTCATGTTATTATATTATAATATAATATATTAATATATTTGTGTTTTAATATCTTTTGTGTAATTATTAGTTTGGTAGCAAGTGCTCCTTGAATGATAATTTATCGTATTATTACGTATTAATTATTATTAGTTTAAAACTTTTAAATCTGATGAATAGTGATAATTATTTGTATAATGTTACCAAATATTTTTTTAATTGAAAGCTATAAATTATTCAAATGGCTAATTAATATCATATTTATTCGTTTCTAATGTCTGCGTTTGCGTTTAAAAGATATTTTAGTTTTAAACAGGTATTTTTTTTCTTTTTTTAGATTTTAGTCTTTTAACTAATTTTAATTATTTGCTATCTACCCGAGTATAATATATGTAAAATTTAGTTTAAGTTAATTATTATTTTTCATTGTAATAAAACAAAGTCGTAATTTATTAATTAATTTAGACCATATATTTTTTAATTATGATATATTTTAAAATGTGTTGTTCATTTTTTATTTCACTGTTTTTCTCCTATTTTGTTTACAGCCTATATATATATATATTTGCGCGTGGTGTCTGTCGTAGATGTGTGTGTGTTGTATGTGTGTTGTGTGTGTGTGTGAATACGATGCAGAAATTTGCGTCATAGCAGGGCTAACATATAAATCTTACAATCTAATCCGCGTGTACTAACAATCTAACTTTTGCCTCTTGTGGAATTACATCGCTATGATAATCACTAACTCTACAACCCAAGTAACCTTTTGTCAGATTGTCTTATACTATTCAGAATGGCTTAAAAATTCAATCCTCTAAACTAGTTTTAATATTTCCAACTAATAACTTATTCATAATGTATCCGCCTTAAAGGGTGGAGTGTGTAGCCTTATATGTAAACATTAATCAACTCCTTAAGTAATACAGTCTCGTGGAATTCGTCGAACTCGTCCTAAAACATTTCTGTGATGTCATATGAGTTTTCTCGAAGATCTTTCTTCCTCTCCTACTACAATATTTTTGTGCTTCTGCAATCTAGTTCTCATATACTAGAATCAGACCTCTTTGTCTACTCCTCCTTACTTTGAAACATTTTACTACTTCTCCACTCGAGACTGTTTATATTCTTATCTTCCATAACATCTGATGATTGCGCTTCTATTTAGTAAGCTTGATTTCTGAATAGTACACAACACTGAAGTTGTTGGGGTCACTCTGCAATATGATATTAAATATGATTTGTGGAGTGTTTATGGTCCCAAATTCTTATTCAATTGTCTTTTTTCTCAACTATCTTAAGCAGTAGTCTAGAATTATCATAAGTTACCTTATCCAATTATTCCAGTTACTAAGTTTCACGATATAAGTAATATCCAAATCCAATTACAAAATACTAAATATTGACCTATGTTTCATTACAAGTCCCTCTCTCTTATAAATACACCTATTTTCGATCTACTAAAACCTAGATTGATTTTGAATGACTAACTTTCAATCTTCTTTTTCTGTACTTAATATTCTTCCTTTTTTTTTCTTTCTTACTATTTATTCTTTACTAATTTTCAATAATGTATAATCTTAATCCTCTTGCTAATCAACATCTAAACTCTTAATTCCACTCATATGCCGATAGACACTCGACCTCTTCACTCTTCAAACTTCAATTTCTATACTGACTTACCTTCTTTTACTTCTAGACATATGCCTCTTTAATTACTCTGAATCTTTCCGATTCTATTTCCTCTTTTATCTGGATGGAATTTCCGATTAGATTCGTCTCAACCTTGTGAATTCAATTCTCTAAAAACTCAATTCTTGCAATTTTAAATATGTAATTAAAAACACCTTCTAACTTTCCTATATATCATTTCGTATACGGTATGTCTCGTGCTTTCTTCTTGTTTACGAGATATAACATCCTTCAGTCTATAACATAAAACATATCAACATCACAATATATGAATTGCAATTAGGAACTGCTTCAAAGAAAACGGATGAGTTCTGTTTAAGACTACGAGACTTTTTTCCTCCTCTCACATGCTACTCCTAGCAAAGTATAAATAAGGTCTCATTCCCTCTACCTCACTTCTTAATGTTAATTTTTTTTTATATTAATGATAATCATCGACTACAAAAAGTTATCTTGTTCTCATATCACCCTGCGGGATGAGGGCTTCTGAGTTTCACCCGGCTTTTGGTAAAGTCGAGTCATAAAGCCTAAAAAGGTATATATGAATCTAATACTTTCCTTACTATTTCTCAATGTTCCACTTGAATCAACTCCTTCATATTATATAATTAAGCCTGCCTATTCGATTATCTTGGATTTTGAACTAATATTCTTATAATATTCCTCTTTTCTGTAAATTCTAAATATTACCATCAAGCGTAGCAATAGGTGTCTGATGTGCTATAGTGGAACTTAACACTTATCGTTATACCACTCAACTTTTTAACGCATACGCCCTCCGTCAGCACAGAAGGGTGCTTGCTCTTTCGCATAGCGTAAGTTTATTTGTACAGTGATCTTGGATAACTGCCAGGCTAGTTCGCTGCGGTGCTGCTCTTCCTTGACACTAACTCCGTTCTTGTGATTAATTACTTCTTCTACATCTTCCTGTTGTTTCTCCTTGTTACTGAACTTATAATCTCCCTCACCTAAAAGACACTCGTCTGTGTCAATTCTGTCCGTTACATATTCTCTAGCGTATATATGAAACTTTGGTTGATCGTAATATAGACTTCTGCCCGTGAGTATAAGGTATCGTGTGTAATAACTTATATAATAAATATAATTATATATATATATAATATATAATCATAATAATTATATTATCTTATATTATTATATATTTAATACCGGTATATATAAAAATAATTTTGTATCACATTTTTTATATTAATTTTAATTATATAAATATATATATAAATTATATTAATATATATATATTAGTATATATATTATATATATATAAATATATATATATATATACGTATATAATATAAATAATATAATATAATAATTTTAGAATATATTATAATATATTAATTATTATAATATTAATTTAATTATATAATTTCATAATTATATTTTATATAGTACTACCAATATAATTTATTATTTTATTAGATATATATTATTATGATAATATTATCTATTTTTTACACAATACTATACTGACCTATTTAGATTTTATTATATATACTGTTCTTAGTTAGAGACAAAAGTATCAACGTTAATATAAACTTAAATTATTACATTAATTACACTATATACTACTACTATAAAGACCTTGAAAATACGCAAATATTTCACAACTTATTTCAAATAAAATAAAAATATTTTCTTTAAATTTATAAGTAATATAATTTTACTTTTTCACTTAGGACTGTAATTAAATAATAGACCGAAGAGAGAGGATAAATGGATAGATGGAACAGTAATAGTGAAAAGCGGTTGGTACCCCGTGTAAAGCGAAGAACGAGTCGAGAATGAAATATATATAGTAAACCTATATTCCTTTTTCAGCTATAGAAACAGTATGTTTATAATGTACATAGACAATTGGACTATCTGTTTGACAATTGTGTTGTGACTACTTTATAATAATATGTTTAATATTTTGTAATCACATTTGTTATTCCCTTTACCCCATAAAAGAAAATATAGATAAATATGAAAGCTATATTGAGGCCAAGACTAACAAAAAATATTAAAAAGTTTTCTCTTACTTCGATACTAGAGCATATGCTGAGTAATGATAAATGAAGTAGAGTTGCAAGTTAAACAGTATAATTTATATTATTACCTATAGAGTTCGTATAAATATACTTGGATATTGAAGTCAGCCCTGAGTCATTGTACCAAATTTGATAAAAATAAGTTATAAATTATTCTGTAATGTAGAACTAGTTTATATACGAGAAAGAATAAAATATTCACTTAACGGAGAAGTTAGAAATAATTATATACGAATAATTTATTATAAATAGAATATATTATACAGAACAACCCTTTCCTAAGAATATACGATTTTGAAAAATTTAATGAAAATTGTTCTTCATATGTTATTGCATTTACTTTAATTTGAAGAAAGGTACTTCTCATCCTGCCTAAGGTTTGATTTAAAGTATAGTATTGGTGAGTGCAGCTGAGCAATTAGTGAGTCTGAATTTTTAAAAGTAAAATAGTTAGGAAGTAGTAAAATAATGGAAGTGAAGTAAATTACTAATATGTAATTGTGTTCTGCTTGAGTTTTGTTAAGTTTGATTAGTTTGTTATTTTGCTCTATTAATGTAGTAGCTGTTAATTTATAGTACCTTAAGTAGTGTGATAGTATTTGTAAGCTTATCCTAGGGAGAAATTAGCAGCGAGTGATTAGGTATTTTGATTGTATTTCATAATTTTCATTTAAAATGTTTATATGCACTAAGTGTATTTATTGTGATATTAATTGTGTATTTATTATTTTTATGTAGTATGGTCCTGGAAATAGGTTAATCTAGTCCGTTAATCAATAATTTAATATGGATTTAGATAATAAACTTGAATATAATGTTGGATTATATCTTATGTATTTAGAAATATATAATTAATATATTTATTGTTTTTATGTTAAATTATATTATTCTTCATTACTTCAATTTGATTATTTTATTTATATGTGTGTATGGATATATATATATTATGATGTCATTAATCAATTTATTATTTTATTGATGTCTATTATTTGTTATTTTCAATGATAAGAGGTTGCATGCCAGCAGAAATCGGAGAGACCAGACGAGATGAGTTAAGAAGACGTGAGAGATGAGTATAGCGAGTGAAGTTTGTCGGAGCCCGTGAGGGAGAAGACCGGAGAAGATAAGTGAGAAGTACGATAAAGGATGATCTGGAAGGAGTAAGAATGAGAGAGTATGGATAGTCCCGACGGAAGAATATGAAAAAGAGATGGCGGAATAATCAAATGGAAACAGAGTAGATATTTAGCAAGTACGCGTCTTAGTGGTCAGATAAAGTTCGTTGAACTTCTGAATAGATAAAGCATTTTATCATAAAGTAGATTTTAGCACGTTACTACATATTTCTGATATCACTAATACTGTATATTAAATATAACTAAATGGTAGGTATACTGTGTATTAATTCTGTATGAAGTCACACAATGCTTTATATGTAGTTTACATATAAAGTATAGGTTATTAACCTAGGCTAAGGAATATACTGGTACTTACTTTATGTGCATACATATATTCTTATCTATATACTTTTCGTTCATAATGTATATGTATCACTTAACTTCACCAGTTATATATTTGAGATAGGGGTAGTAATAGATATTAATATTATTATTTAATATAATATTATATATAATTATTAATATAATATTTATTTATATATATATTTATTAAATATATCTATATATATATATTAAATTTAATAAGATTATATATTATATTAGAAAGCAATTAAAATATTTAGTTAGTTTTATTTGTTTTAAATAATTGATAGTTTCGATCTCTTCTATATAGAATAATAATATTATTAATATCGTTTATATAATTACGAATATTATTATTATTTGAATACATATAGTGTTAAATATATAAACATTATGTAACGACAGTGTGTAGACTCCCTTTGTATGATATGATTTAGCTACTTTTTAACTACAAAAAAAAATAGTAAACTAAAACAAGAAAATTATTATTTAAATATTGCATCATGTCATATCAATGAAATAATATATTTTGTAGATAATAATCTTTTGTTTAATTTAATATATAAAACTCATTAAATTTCGGCATTTAAATGGAAAGAAGTAACACATATCTCTCAGAGTAATCGTTGGAGATTATAAATATCTCTACATTATATAGAATAATTTCCGTAAGGTTTGTTTATTCATTTACGATATACACAAATCCCTTGTTTTTTTCCTTTTTTCTGAATTATTTCCATGAATAAATCTGTAAAAAGTCTGAGTTATTGAGTTTAGGTCAGATTTAAAAGACTATTTATTTATAAGTTTTCTTTCCTTCGTTATGTTTGATATGTATTAAATCCCAAAGTAATATTCAGATTGAAAGACGTTTATCTCTTTAAACATATAATCAAATAATCCTTCCCTCCCCGTATTTTCTACGATGTCTATAATTCATACCACAAATAGTTAACATGTATCTTTTAATTAATCAAGTTGTGTATTATCATAACTTAACTTAAATACTAAAATGGCAAAATCTTTAATTCTTTCTAATATAAATAGTGTCCCTTTAAGAATAATAACTTTAATATCCCTACCTTGTTATTAGTGTGTGTCAATTATGTATATAAATTAGTTACTAAACATTAATAATATATAAAATATAATATATATGTAACATTATATGGTATTGTCTAATATATACATTTTTAATTTTTTTTATTATTTTTTTTATATTCTAATATTATAACTTTATACTCGAATTTTAGTTTTAGCATTATTTTATTTCTAATTAATAGTTTGTTGTTATTTTAGTAATTATAATATTTATCTATATATTATAAAATATTTATTATCATAAACCGTACATATTATATAATTACATGTTTATATAATATATATATATTAGATGATATCCATAAGTACTCAGGAGCAAACTGTAAAATGTTGTAGTTTTGGTCAGATCGTCACTTTCTGACCAACAGAATGAAAGCACAGTATCGTCTAAGTCATGGGATTATTATTATATTTAACAACTGCAGCGACCTTCATAGGGTGTTTTTTTTTTTTTTTTTTTTCGCGTGCGATTTCGCCCCCCCCTAAATCAGTGTCGGGTTATTTTCGTAGTCATATTCACCAACTGCAGCCGCTTTCCTGCTATTTACACGCAAGCCCTGTCTCGAAGCTACGGTAGCCTGATACCGCACCTAAGCACCACACTAGCCACACTACAGCTACGGACCGTTTTATTTTTTTCGCTGTTTCGCACCTCTGGTTTTTACTATAACTTCAATCTACCTTCTATCGGACCTTTTTGATCGATGTTCGAGTCCTGGCCTAGTTTCATATTATCTTTACATTATCATCATCTATAGTGAAATTTGATTCTTTGTACTTATTTATATGCTCATCTAATTTAACTATAATCGCATACAAGAAATGTATTTCCCATGTCCGGCGTGGCCTTAACTGAACTTGGTCTTAATTTGAACTGCTCATCAATGTAACATCAGTGCGAGCAAACTAGCAGAATGCTGCGTGTAGCCCCATTAGGGGGTTAAAATATTACCACTTCTTGTGATTTAAATTATATACACAGTTTCCAAAGCTAATGTGATATCCAGATATCAAAGACCCCCTTGAAAACTGTCCGAAGCGTTACCTTCTTTTTCTGGAGTGCAGATCGTAACTAGGGTATGAGCCTCCTGTACCTATATGTTTCTAACGCAACTGCTGTTGTCAAATGGTTCGTAGTCCTATCACCCATGCGCTAGTCGAAAATTTTTCTCGTTCTTATATATTGCATAATATATTATTTATCGCAAACAATTGAATAGATGTTTCCACATTCAGGCGTTGGCCTGACTTTAGTTGATGCTCCTATGTAACACGGGAAGCAAACCTTCCAATTAGACATGCATTAAGCTGTGTGTAGCCCAATTAGAGGGATTAAAATAATACCCTCTTGGATTTAATAAATTAGTATCCGTATTCACAATCCAGTGATAAAATCGATAGCACTGAATTGAAAAACTGTTCCTGAATAATACCTCTTCTTATTCTTGGTTTAATGTACGGACAGAATCGAGACTAGTGGTAGATCCCTCCTGCTACATTGTTATACGCGACCCTGTATTGTCCGATTGACTATCGAGTCCTGGCTCTATGTTTAAATTTTTAATCGTTAAAGTAATATGCAAAATTTTATAACGCAACTAAATAAAATAGATTAGTCCATCATGTTTAATCTGCTTTAATATTCGAACTGTGCTTGATCATCTCCATGTAACAACGGAGCAAACTTACAAAGCAAGATGTCAGCCCCATCCTTAGTGGTTTAAAAATAACAACCATTCTTTGGATTTAAATAAAGTACCGTTTCAAAAGCAGTGATATCGAAATACAGGATTGACTGAAACTACTTATCCATAATACAATTTCTTTTTCTGCGATTTTATAGTTGCAACAGACTAAGTTAGGAATAGATCCTCCGTATAATCATTGATTTATCTCTAACGTGCTAATACAATGTTGATCGTAATCTGACTTATCTAAATCTGAGTCAACCGGATGTGAAATTATTTTCATCTCTTATTTTGCAAATTTAATATCCTAAAGTTTATTACTGAAACCATGTTGGCATTGCTTGACTTGGTTGGTTACTCCTGTACAACTCAGAGTAGACAACTCCCTAAATCAAATAATGCCGTAAGTATACCCCGCAGATAAATATCAATATCTTATCCAACTTTATTATATCTTAACCTCTATATTCAGCAATATGAATACTACACTACTATATACTATTTAGCACAGTAATAGTCCATACCGTCATATGCATAGACCCTACGCACTACCAACTTCTATTCTACTCTTATTTACACCACTAAGATTTAATTGCACCAGCCATTTTTCTACCCATTCACAACTTCATACTACACTTTACTAGCAATCATCCCGTCTTCTCACTTTATTAATTCTCACATAATATTTCCTAAATATTTGAACTCAGGACATTTTTTATCCACCGTACTCACCATAATCTAACATAATCTTTACACCTAGATAAACTTTAATTAACTCACACTCAAAATCCTATAACACTTTTACTCTTATTCTACTGATACTTTTCTAAAATCCCTACTCTTTACAACTAACACTGACCCAAATACTTCCTCTTCTACTAATCACCCTCTACCAAAGTTTATTTCAGATGACGCCACCACTAAACTATTAATCTTTCCCAATATAATACAGGTACGACACCCTCCACTCTATCTATCATTCTTCACATATTACTCAAATGCACCTCACCCTCCACCTTACTTATTTATTAATAACCCACATCCATCAATTATTAATATAATATATATATTATTATTATAATAATTATAATTATCTATATATGATTATTATATATTATATCTATATAATATATATATAATTATATATATATTTTAGGTATAAGGATACTTAATGTATTGATGAGCATCATCTTACTGATTACTAACTATAGTAACCATAAAATATAGTAGATAAATCGATTACCGTAATCCTCATCATAATATATTATATTCATTAATAATATCTATTAATAATATAATTTAATACTATGAATTTATTATTAGAAATAATATTAATATATAGATATATTAGTGTATACTATATATTAACCTTATATAATATTAAAGATATTAAAATAAATAATATTCATTTGAATGAATGTAAAATGAATATTTCGAAATCAGTGGTCCCGATATAGTAAAGATTATAATTAAATTCCTATATTATATTTTTTATTATTAATTTACACTGCCTTACATACAGAAGAATACAAATTATTAATATATATAGACAAAATATAGCTAAGAGTTTTTAGATAAAATATGTATCCTTTTAATCAATTGACATACAAAACTTCTCCGACATCTGAAAATTTATTTTCAAGTTTTATCATACAATCCCAATAAGAAAAATAAATTTTAATTTTTTCTCCGCTCCGGCTCCAACATCCTAAAATTGATCGGTTTTGGCCTGTTGAAGAATGGCATTTTAATTTACCTTTCTTGGTAATATATTTTTTTCTCTTGCTATAAATTTTTTAAGAATAAAAATGTTTATAAGCATCAGCATACGGTGTTTCGTTCATACTCTCGGCAATGCGGCTCCACGACTCCGCTCGCTGGATACGTAAGCGAACTGTATCTACTCTTGAAAGAGAGCATATGATCTAATACGTTCACTAGGATCCCAATATATTTGACACCACACTCCAAAATAGAATGAAAACTTACCTTCTGAAAATTTTTATAATTGGACACCCCTTGTAGATAGTCAGTTATCTATATTTCAAAAATGGGTCAGTTAATAACCAGTGAAATCGCCGAAACATAGTCCGGAAAGGCGTACATAGCTTAAAAGTTAACTTCTGAACCCACGTAATTTTAGTCATTGAAACAATTGTCAAAGAACTCGAACTCCGTGGCACAATATCAAAATGTTTGTCAATTTTATAAAAAAATCGAATTCATAATAATAATAATTTATAAACAGGATCCCGCTCTAACTCCGGCTCCGGTCCGTACTACCCGTTATCCATCCTAAAGAGCTATAGTAATAAGTGAAACATTATGAAAGATAAAGCTCTAAGCAAAGCACTCTCTGGCAACTCGCAAATAAAATTAATCAGGCTAGAAAAAGAATATTCTCCTGTAGAATGTAATCAAATAGCGCAATGGCAATCCGGATCTGACTCCGAATTCGCCTGCTCCTGGAATCCGGTCTACCATCAGCAAATGTGTTCCTGCACTTATTTGAAAATAATTTGTTTCAATGCAACGATCTCTCAACGTGTTGAAGTATAAATCCTTAAGGCTTCTTCAATGTAATAAGAAAGGTTCGACTCCTGCTGAATAATAAAAAATATCTTCGATGTGAGACCAAGGAAAGTCTCCTGGACTCCTGGCTCCGCCGCTCCAGCTGATTCTAGAACACTGATTCATCCCGACATAATAATGTGAGTTTTTCTCTTAATACTTTGTAAGGAATAGATTTTAACCGAAAGTGTGATTCTGTATTTAGTTGATAGAAATTGGGTCAAACAAGCGTCTTATCTTGGCCATAGACTAACAGTTTTACGCTCGTAATCAAAGATAGTTTTTGAAACAAATATAATCCATATTACGCTAGGATTCCGGAATCTGATCCCTGGGTTCTGCTTTCCCACACCGGACCTCCAAAAGAGGATATAACGCCTTCGGGTAACTTCGAACAAACTAGACAATAAGTATCTGCGTGAATTACTGAAACTAATATGTGTCAGTCAAGTCCTCTTCCGCTAGCCCTCTTTCCAATTTAAAAATTTACTTTGCATCAATTTACACCATCAGAACTCAAATATTTAATTCGGAAAAAAATCAAATGATCAATTCGACGGACATAAGCCGAGCTTTCAGTACTCCTGCTATCCGAACTCGGACAAATCCGGAAATCGAGTTAAAGGTATCCGTGAGAGAGAGCTGAAACATATGTAAAGAAGATATGGACGATGCTCAAACAGCGAATGCAATTCTATCAATATAAAACTTCCAACCCTAAAAACACAACTTTTTTCCCGACAAAACTCATAACTCTGGCTCGAGATCTCCATACGTTCACTTTGAATCCGGCTCCGGCCCGCCCGGCTCCGCGCTCCGACCCAAATCCGGATCGATTAAGGATTATCCTCCACTATTTAAGGAAGAATAGTAGGTCTCCCAGAACGTGTTTCGTCTGCAATAAATTTTCATCTAAGAAAATATTTTTGAAAAAAATTATACCATGAATCCTCTCGCAATCCCGGATTACCGATCCCCGGATCGCGACCCGCTAACGGTTTCGCATACACTATTGAAAACTGGCTATCAAGTGCTTTACGCATGGCATTAAGCTATTTTCACCTAAATAAAACATATTTTGTTTGAAAGCAAACATGCTATACCCACTCCGGCTCGGCTCCGGGCTTCCACGCTCCGGCCCTCGCCAGCTCCGGAACTGCCCGAACTTCCGGGCTCACGGCTCCGGCTATCGACTCGACTATCACCTTCGCTCCGGGATCTGACTAAGGTTTCTGCACTATTTAAAATTGGTGTAAGACAAACTCGTAAAACTGGCGAAGAAAGATGTAGTCATCTAAAAGAAGAGAAATGCTTCATAGAACAAAAAGAAATGAGATATACTATTAAGGCGGACGTAAAGGAAACTCTAGTACCAACTTCACTCCGGAAGTAGACGCGACTGAAAGATATGCCGAACTATATGGTATGAGAACCTGTCTTTTTACAGCCGACTTTATGCATGATCTGGATAGCAAACCCACTATAGTTATCGCATACCATCAATATAAAGATTAAAAAATTTTATTAAAATGAAAATAATATTTCTTATACGACCAGAGAAAATCACGGAGCGTGAAACGCGCAATGTCCGGA
>JABUQX010070731.1:27500-29004 GCA_015478945.1 Trachelipus rathkii | reverse complement strand
TATAGTATATATATATATATATATATATATATATATATATATATATATATATATATAAATGTACACATTTAAAAATAATATACATATATATATATATATCTATTTATATAGTTATTTATATGTATATATATATATATATATATATATATATATATATATATATATATATATGTTATAGTTATATATAAATGTATATATATAAATATAAATATATATATATATATATATATATATATATATATATATATATATATATATATATATATATATATATATATATATATATATATATATATATATATAAAATATATATATATATATAGTATATATATATATATATATATATATATATATATATTAATAGAGCTAAATATCAAACTATGCTTTAACAATTTATAATATTCTAATATAAAAAATGAAGTTATTTTATATTATGGAATAAAATTCAAGAAAGTTTTCTAACATTTAATTTAATTGAAAAAATAGAAAAGTAAGCAATCTATTTTATTTTTCCCTTATATATATATATATATATATATATATATATATATATAGCTACATATATATATATATATATATATATATATATATATATATATATATATATATATATATATAGATATATATATATATATATAAATATATATATATATATATATATATATATATATATATATATATATATATATATATATATATATAGTTGAGAAAGAGTATATATATATATATATATATATATATATATATATATATATATATAAGCTAATATAACTCCCACAGGAAATAAAGCAAAGCTAAAAATTGTGAGTGAGGCTTTCGAAAGGACCAACCGCTCATCATTCGGACTCAACTTTATTTCAATTTTTAACTTAGTTTCATTTCTTGTAGGGTTATATAATCTTATAAGTGCACACGGTCATAGTGTTTGTTGACTCATATATTATATATGTATATATATATATATATATATATATATATATATATAGTTATAGTATATATATATATATGTATATATATATATATATATATATATATATATATATATATATATATATATATATATATATATATATATATATATATATTTTAAAACCCAGTACTGAAAGCACCATAAGAGACTAGCTTATCAAACACTGTATGAAATATAATGTTTGTGTAGTTCATAGATAATCTTGCAGATTCAAAATAGAATTGCAAATTGAACTTATCATTAATTTTTTATATTAATCATAGTGTTTGTTGTTATATATAAAGATAATAGTACTACACTCCTATTGTTTATGACAGAAAGTTTTTTGTTCTTAGAAGTTAGAATAATTACACAATGTAACAAAAACAATTTTTTGGCGAATATGCTTTGAAGCATTATTTAATATTGCTTCTGTGTAGAAAGAATAAGAAATTAATATTATTCCTTCAAACTTTGCTTTTTTTACATTGAGATCTGCTGTTTCAATGACTATTTGCATTTCATAAATTATTATATTTTAAACAAAAAATATTT
>JABUQX010070731.1:15000-20000 GCA_015478945.1 Trachelipus rathkii | reverse complement strand
GAAATAGTCACGAATAAGCAACGCATAGCCAATGAATTGAACTCCTACTTTACTACCGTAGGGGCAGCTTTAGCAGCCGAAGTTCCAGAAACAGAGAGGGTCTTTGCCGACTATTTAAGACCACACGAAGGGCAGAACTTTGCATTCGAAAGAATATCAACATCTGACGTTGAGTGTGTTATAAATGGTCTCATGAATAAAGGCTCTGACCTTCAGAGTGTCCCGAACTGGATATACAAACACTGCAAAAAAGAAATCTCACCTATTTTAGCCTCTCTCTATAACAATTCAATTGACTTACATTACTATCCAACTGACTTAAAAATTGCAAAAGTTATCCCTGTTCCCAAGAGCTCTGACACCTTCCTTCCGAAAAACTCTCGTCCGATTTCAATCCTACATACAACTGGTAAAATCTTTGAAAAATTAGTCCATGCTCAACTTACTAATTACCTGCATGTAAATGGGCTTCTCTCTCAAAATCAGTTTGGCTTCCACCAAAAACCGAAACACAGAGGATGCTCTGATATTCCTCAAAAACTATACAAAGCACTTAAAAGAAAAACAAACATGTGTACTTTTACTGTTAGATTTCTCGAAGATTCGATTGTAGGTTTCCGCACACCCACTCTAAAAATTAGAGAGACTGGTATTGCAGAAATGGCTTTACTACAATGGGTTTCAGTTACATACTTAAATCCGACCGAACACCACATCGTTTCAGCTTAGGAGAACATCATCCCCAACTGCCCTTCAATTTCCACGGTGTCCCTCAGGGCTCCATATATACTTGGGCCACTATTCTTTAATAATATATACAATGACTGTTTCAAAATTGTCAACAATTCAATAACACTCTCAATATTGCCTGATTGACACAGCACTTAATATCAGACGCGTAATATAAACACCACGTTAACGAACAAAGTAAAATAATGAACTTAAAAACATTATAACATGGGTAGAGGCAAACAGATCTCCTAAATCTACAAAAACAAAAATTACCTAGTAATAACAAATCAAAAAAAACCTATTCAACTAAATGTAAGAGCAAAAGATATAAATTATAAATCGGCTATCGTCTGCCAAGTTACTTGGTGGTTATCCTGACGACCCAAGCTCTTTCAAAGAACATCCAATAAATAGTTCTCAATTATGCAATTATCCTATGCAACTATGTGCATGTTCTTAAATAGGAATTGTTCCAAAACATATTTTTAAAAAAAACCTTATACGTATAGTCTTGTTTATCCCACATTCTACTCTATTGGGTCTATCGGTATGGGTGTGTGGCAAGTGAATACCTCGCAATAAAGAAAGCCCCTTAATCGTTATGCAAAAAAAATAATTCGTGTAATATCAGGACTCGTAAACTACCGTGACACACAAACCCCACTATTTCAAAAATTGCTTTGCTAAAACTCACGACGTTACACCCTCACTTAAGTAGTTAGTCTATCCTTTAAATACACAAAAAGGAACTGCAAATTGACTCGTTTGGCAACATTAATTGTACAGAACCAAACGTAAGAACAAACAATCTCCGTTGCACATAATTCCCTTACCTTAGACAAAGCGAAAATTCACCTTAACAAAATCTCGGAGGGTTATCTCATATAAGGGCATAGAAGTTGTGGAATAATCTCCCAAAAAATGTTCAGGAATCACTCACCATTGGTTCCGTCTTCGTTAGAATTCAGAAACTTTTATTAATCTAAATATTAGACGAGGCATTCCTACCCACGTAAGTCCTATTCTACCAACGTGGAGCGATTACATGTAGCTAATTTTTTATTTATTTATTTATTATTATTTATTTATTAATTATATAATATAATATCCATATTATTACTATTATTATATGTATATAATTACTACTATTATTAATTATTATTATTATTATATAATATTAATTATATTATTATTTTATTTATATTATTATTATTAATTATTATATATTATATTAATTATTATTTATTATTATTATATTATTATATAATTATTATTATTGTTATTATTGTTATTTATTGATTATTATTATTAGTACTTATTAATTATATTATTATTATTATTATTATTATTATTATATTAATTATTATTATTATTATTTATTATTAGTTATTATTATTCTATAATTATTTTATTGTTATTATTATTATTATTTATTATTATTATTATTATATTATTATTATTATATTATTATTATATATTATTATTACCATATTTATTATTATTATTTTATTATTATTATTATTTACGTGATTATATTATTTATATTATTATTATTATTCCTATTGTTATTTTTATTATTTTATTATTATATGTATATTATATTATTACTATTATATTATATTATTGATTATTATTATTATTTATTATTATTAAATTATATTTATTACTATTATTATTATTAATTATTATTATTTATTATTATTTTATTATTCATTATATTATTTATTATTATTATATTTAGTATTATTTTATTATTATTATTATTATCATTATTATACTTATTATATTATTATTTATTTTGATTATTATTTTTATTATTATTATTATTATTATTATTTTTATTATATATTTAGTGTTATGGTTTTTATTTTTAATACCAACTTTGTAATGAACGTATTGTGAAGAAGTTGAAAAATGTTTTTCACACAATACTGTTTAGCTTTATAATGTAGATGTTGTTACTGCTATTACTTACTAATTATTATATTATGTTATTGTAACATTTGAATCATCCATATTGTTTATTTATATATACTATTATTGCTTTATTATTATTAAGTTATTATTTCTATTTTTTTATATCTTTAATATATTATTTTATCCATTATTATTATATTATTATTATTATTATTGATTATTTTATTATTATTATTATTATTATATATTAATTATTATTATTATGATATTATTATTATATTATTTTATATTTATTTTTTTATGAATGTTATGTATGTATATTATTATTACTATTATTATTATTTACTTATTATGTGCAAATTAGCTTTATTATTGTAAAATTGCTTATAATTATTATGTATTATTATTATTATTTATTATTATTATTATTATTTATTATTATTATTATATATTTATTATTACACTTATTATATTTATCATGTATATTTAATATTATTATTATTAATTATTATTATTATTATATTACTAATTATATTATGTTCATTATTATATTATTATTAATTATTATATTATTATTATTATTATTATTATTATGGATAGGATTCAACATTAAGAAAATGAATTTATTTATTTTTATTAATTGTTCATGAACCCGAGATTATTAAAATTATTATTATTATTATTTATTATATCTATGTTATTATTATATATTATATATTATTTATTAATTATATATTATTATAATTATAATTTATTATTATTATTATTAATATTATTATTATTATTATTATTATTATTATATATATTTTTCATATTATTATCTTTTTATTATTTATATTATTATTAATTATTATTATTTTATTATTATTATTATTATATTATTACTATTATTCATTAATATTATCATTATATTATTATTTATTATATTATTATTATATTATTATATTATTATTTATCATTATTGATTATTATATTATTATATATTATATATTTTCATTAATTATTATTTATATTGTGAATATATTATTTTATATTTGTTCATTTTTAAGGGCCTGTAAATAATAATTTTCTATTATTATTATATATATTATTATTATTATTATTATTATTATTTGTTTATTATCATTATATTTACTATCAGTATATTTATTATAACTATTTTTCTTATTTATTATTATGTTATTCGTATTACTATTATTTTGGGCTCAATGGACGAAAACGCCCCCTAGTAGCCCTTTTCTCTTCTATTTATTATTAATTTATATTTAATTCTGTAAGCATAACAATGTATTATTGTGAGAATAAAGTATTTTTGATTTTGATTTGATTTGATTATTATTATTATTATTATATATATTGATTATTATATATTATTATTATTATTATTATAGTCTATTATTATTATTATTTATTTATTTTATTATCATCTATGTAGTATACAATGAATTGATAAACATAATAACTGGTAAAAGCAAGCATACTCTCTTCCAAAACCTACAAAAAAACCAAATTAACTATCAATAAGAAATCAAAAAAACCGTTCAGCTAAATGTAAAAGTAAAATATGTATTTATAAATCGGTCAACCTCTGCCAAGTTTTTGGGTGTTATCTTCGATGACAGGCTCCCTTTCAAAGAACACATAAATAGTTTTATTATCAAACTATCCTATTGCAAACTATGTGTTCCTTAAGATAAGAAACTTTGTTTCAAACTATATATAATTTTTTTTTTTTTACTATAGTCTTGTTTATCCTCGCCTACTCTACTGTCTGCCAGTGTGCGTCGGCGCAAGTGAATACTAAATGCAACTTTTAATCATTAAGCAAAAACGATAATTTGTGTAACATCAGAGTCTCGAAACTACTGTGAACACACATCGCCATTACTCAAAAATTTGTCAATGATAAACTTCATGATATCTACAACCTTGCGGTAAGTAGTCACATCTTTAAATCATGTATGAAACATCAAATGAACTTTTGACTAACAATTTCGCAAAACCAAACTGCAATGAAAAAAAGAAAATTAGCACAAATTTCCTTCCCCTGGACAAAGAAAAATTCACTCTAACAAAATCTTCAAGGGCCATCTCATATAATGGCATAGATGAGTGGAATAACTTCCCTAAAAATTTTCAGGAGTCACCCCCTCCCCCCTCGGGTCATTTAGTAGAAACACCAAAATACAAACACGCAAAATTCTACCTTCGTTAGGTACTATTTACACGACTAATGGTGATGATAACTACCTTCAACTTAAATTATTATTAATGTTGCAATTACAATTTTATTCTTATTATCAGTGATAATGTTGATAATGATTTAATGTTACGAGCACCAATAAAATTAC
>JABUQX010070731.1:0-10000 GCA_015478945.1 Trachelipus rathkii | reverse complement strand
ATATATTATATATATATTATATATAATATATATATATATATATATATGAGTTGCGCGTAAGCCAGTCAAGCCAGTCCAGCCAATTCAGTATAGCCACAAAGTAAAACTTTGCAAAGTTTTGTATATAATATATATTATATATATATATATAATATATATATATATATATATATATATAAGATTATATATATATATATAATATATAATATATTACAAAAGTTACTTTCAAATAATGGTGTAAAACAACGTCGATGGCAAACGTTACCGAGTACGTTGCAGGCAATGTCCGGTAAAAGTACGTCAATATTCGTTACCATAGGACGTCCGCAGTGATGTTCGCACTGTTACGTCGCTGAAAGCTGGACATGTCCACATCCCAGGACCGTAATTGATCTATGTTACTAAGACAATGTCGCACACATCGGCAAAAGGGGATTTAATCAGCGCACGTCGCTTTTTTAACGGAGTGTTGCTATTATTGGAATATATATATATATATAATATATAATATTATATTATATATTATATATATATATATATATATTATATATAATATATATATATACTATATATATTATATTATAATATATATATACCTATATATATATATTATTATTATATATACTATATATATATATATATATATAAGATATATATATATATATTATATATATAGTGACTATATATTATATATAAATATATAATAAAATATATATTATATATATATATATATATATATATTATATATAGTAGATATATATATATTATAGATATATATAACATATATATATATATATATATATTATATAATTATATATATATTATTATAATATATATATATAATATAGAATATATATATATATAATATATATAGATATATACTATATATAATATATAGTATTTATATATATTCATTACATTACATTATATATATATATATATATATTATAATATATATATATAATATAGTATATATAATATACTATATTTATATATATTACTCATATAATATATATAATATATATATATTTATAAATATTATATATAATATATATATATAATATACTACTAATATAATAGCATAATATATACCAAACAAAATCTATACGAACTATATAAAATTTATAAATAATATATATTAATAATAATATATAAATATACTATATATATATATATATAATATATATTTATAATATATAATAAGATATATCAAGCCACTACCGTAGATCAACAACATATACAAAAGATACTATATATATAATAAGTAACACCAAATATAATATAATAATAATACGTATAAACACCATATATATATAAATAAACTAAATATAAATAAATAATAATAACACCAGATCAGACATAATATTATATAAGGAAAAAAATAACACTTAAAGAGCGGTGTAAGTAAGCAAACGTTCGATCACATATCTAATTCCTTTCGTTGACGACATTCATTTAGATCTTCTCGTTCAATATTTTCACTGCAATAATGTTAATGCACGAGGTAGAAACAGCGTAACCATATATATTGATTAGTTATTACTTACTTTTATTATTATTATTATATTATTATTATATTTATATCATATAATTTTCATTAATTTATTAATTATTATAATAATTATTATTATTATTATTATCAATTGATTATTAAAAATAAACAGGCCGTTTTCGGTAAGATAATCAGCTAGTAGTCGAAGTTGTAAGTGAGTAGGTAGATAGTAGTCGTAGTAGTAGAAGTGGAAGCTAAACTGATTCCAAGAGTAGTCTAGTAAGTCACAAGATAGTCAAGTATAAGTCAGTAAGTGAGATACAACTATTAGCTAAATAAGATAGTAAGCTGACACAACGATTGTAATTAATACGAAAACAATTATTCATTGTAATAATCATAACACAACGTATATCTAGAAAATTCAAGGCAAGATACTGTGATCACACCATCAGCCCTGATAATAGCACGCACAACGTAAACCGACAGCAAAACAATCTAACTCAATACTAACAAACCCCTATAAACCCAACCTCGTTAAGTACAAATATCACCCTTATAACACATAAAGCATCAGAACGAGACAATAGGAGCATCACACTAAATACTCAAGATATATAACTTACCCTAACCAACTAGGATATACACTAATATCAAACAAAAACAATAACTACACATACAAAATCAGAGCGGCAAATAAAAGTAAAATACCGATAATCTATAATAGACAGTACCTATCTATGATACTCCAAACGCAACAACACCACTATAATAACACAACTATAGATACCCTAATAGATATAATGATATAAATATAACTAGAGCTATATAAATATATATATATATATTATATATATTATATGATTACATAATATATAATATATATATACACCCATATATATATTTCAATATATACATATATATAGATAAATATAATATATAGATAATAATATATATAACATATATAACTATATATACCCGCTATATAAAGCTAATATAATATATATGAGTAACTAAATACTATATTACCATATATATAGCTAATACCCATATATATAATACTATCTATAACTATCATATATACAATATACTAATACAATATATAATAGATAACTAATCCATCATAGTACACCGATATAATTAACCTAAAATAAAACACATAACTAACCGTATAATTATATATATATATATAATAATATATATATATATATATATATATATATACCAACCCAAAACTAGACTACCTAATACCACCCTATCACTATTGTACGTGAAGCATAACAACTACCACACATACACTATAATATATATACATATATACACTACGCGCGCTAACCTTCAATAACGAACAACCATATACTTACATGCACACGACTAACACAAATTACATACCACAATAACAATAACTAACATAAGACTCACATAAGATAAGCAACAACCAACCCTATACACACCCTCCACCACGGCAGACAATACCAGTACCTCAGCTACAATACCAGCAACCATATAACACAGCTAGATACTATACACAAAATGACACACTACTAATACTTACGCTAAACCGCACCGCCACCAACACCCCGACCCCCCAACTTCACTATTATATATATATATATACTATTATATCCTAGTAATCATACTAACTAACTATAAGTAGCTAAAACAAATATACACCCAATCACCAAGTCCACACAATATATCAACCCAACATACACGGAAACCCGTTATATATAGTTACAACCCTACAACTACACCTAAAAAATAAAACCTCAAAAACTAGCTCTATACCAAGTTCTACATATACCTACTCCACATAAATCCATACATATATACCAAAAAACGTAGTATTAATAACTACGCATAACTAATCAAGCCTATTAGTAACGCTCCAAAGTATCAACTTCTTAAAACCAAGACCAAATCAACACACTCATATACATCACCAGACCCACACCAACACCGTATAACACACGATAAAAAAACACATAAATATCTAACACCAACAATAACTCATATACTCAAATAATACACATACAGCTAGAAACCAATAACTAACCCATAATAATACACCCTCATCACTGCATACATCAAACAGCCACTCAAAGGAATACAATATATATACACGCCTATAATATATACCTATAAATATAAAAATAGTAATCTAAACTACTATACTACTACAATATACTTACAAGCCATAGATAATCAACCTACTGCACTCAACATAAAACCATACAATATCATCACCAAACTAACATAATGAATACACTACAAACACATACATCAATAATAACACATACAAAACATATCGACTAACGCACAAACTACGACCAACTCAACCACACTCAACAATCATACCATACATACCAAATAGAATAACATAACAAATACTCTACAATATATACATATAATATACATATAATAATAATATATATATAATATAAATACATAATATATAATATACATCTTACACTACTATACTCTACCTATACTAATAACTAATAACCCACACAATAGACACATACTCACCACTCATCACCAAATACCTACAGATAAACCATACTCACCCCTAATACAGTTTAGCTAATTATGAAATAAATATAACATGCCGAATTAACTCGCAATTAACGTTATGAAGCACAAACCAAGAACGAATACATTGACCTCGAAAGACCAAATAAACCAACTGCCTATTGGATCGAACAACCGAACATGTTAGCGACTAAGAGTAACTCAAATATTACCTACGAAATCGCTCCTTCACACTGAGAGCCACTAGCACCACTACTATTATACAGATAAGAACAAATAACAATTACAGCACCCTATTAACTATATTACTACTATATTCTATATATAATACAAAATCTCGTTATATTATACATCAATACATACTATATATACTATATCTATAATAATACCAGCACTCATCAAACAATGTGATGACATCACATACTATACGACTACTAGATACAACATCCTGACTACACTGACTGTAATATAGACGTATTATAGTCACACATCACACATCAAGAAAGCAGAGATGTGGCCACAATGCAGTAATGTAATACTAACTATAGCCACACTAAACTACAACACACTAAGAACTACATACGACATCAGAGCTCGAAATCACGCGACTAGGAAATACCAACAGATACGAGAACACACTAGAGAACTCCAACCACTACCAACTCCGATAATAAAACCTAATTACATCGAATAATCATGGAACTATATAATTATAATATTAGCATACTATATATATATAAATATAATTAACTATCGCAATGTATAATACGAGACATAGATAATGATAGTATACATTTTTTGCATATTATAAGATATATATAATTATATAGTGCAGCGGCAGAGTTATGGCAATACGCGGTATTAAAAAGATCTCTTGAATAGCAACAATATGACGATCAAGAAGAGTACAGTTGATGGATGCGGGTGGAGGTACATGGATGAGCAATTTGGAACAAGTGTCGAGTTTAAACTATTTTGCTATATACCTGTATAGATGAAGATAAGGATTACAGAATGAAGAGAGTAAAAATAAGGAAAGTTTTTGAATCCTCGGTGAATGCAAAGGCAAAACTAAGTATTAAAAGCTCTAGGATTCTGTCATGATGATATGGTTGCTTACAGATGTCATTGTGATATAGTAGTTAACTTATACAATGTGTTATTACGGCTACACGTCATATACGTAATCTCAAGACAATGCATTGCTTAGACCTGGATAACTCATTATGAGGGGTTTGTTAGCGTGTGAGGAAGATATATAGAACAAAATACAGGAATGAAACGCACGTTAGAGAAAGTGCGAATATCTACAGTAGTAAATAAATATGTAAATGACAAGAATACACATTGAGGTGAATTATAAGATGTTTTGGGTCCTATGGAATAAAAGAATGATAGGTCGGACTGGTTAAGTGGATGTATAGTGGTCATGAGTGATGCTGGAATCGTCACATGGGCTGGGAAATAAGACAACGCAAACAGTGAATGGTATGTATGGAGGTATCTGAAAAAAAAGGCTCAGAGTATCCGACAGAGCGGCTGAGCAAGAGATCGATACGACATGACCGCATGATAAGATTTGCATATGGTCGGGCTTATGGAGGGCAAACAGTTGATGCGGTGACCAGTGAATGAACCCTACATGGATGAATGACGGGTACATCCAGTAGGTCCCCTTTCGATTAGTTTGTAATAGCCAGGCGGTAGACATTTGGGGCTGCGCACCCGAGATGGAGGGAGCGTACACACGTGGGAACTTTTCTTTCGATTACCGTTATGTTTTAAATCTATAACTCACCCTCATCTCTGGGAAATGGAGAGAGATGAAAAAAGCATATGAAACCTCACTATATCCTTAATATAATAAATACCAATGATAACAATTATAACTATATATATATACTATAACATTGCTTTTTACCGCAATTTAATATTTACCACTTACAGAATATTCCCAATTCATAATCATTAATACTAAAAAAATATACTATATATATATATATACATATACATAACCTTATAACACAAATAATAAATCAATCATAAGTTATTATTATATAAACATCATAATATATTATAATAAAATACTATATTTAATAATATACATAATAATAATATTAACCATAATAATATACCTAATAATAAATATCTTTATATATATTATCTAATATACTATATAACCTATTGATTACTATATATACATTAATATATATTAATTTATTTATATATTATACATATACTATATAATATATATATAATTAATATATCTATACATATAATATAACGAATAAATAAATATATATACAAGATATGAATCATAACACCATAATAACATACATATACATGAAATCATCCACCTGAGTCCGCCTAGTATCTGTAACTAACTATGTGCATGAGAATAAACAAACTATCATAATCATATTTATAACATCACTATAGTAATCTAATACTAACTAATATATTATATACTAGATATAATAAAAACCAATATATAGTATACCTATATATATCCCTTGAAATTAGGTCCTTACCAAAATTCATCACGAAAACTGAGTATCTTATACAGTTCTGACAATACCCTGGGATATTCTCTGGGAATTAGGCAAATTGGCTTACTCACTATTAGTATTTAACCATAATGTCCCATATAAATTATAATACATATAGATATATAATATTATAATACTACATTAACTTTATATTATATAATATATATACCTATATAATAATATAATTATATATTATATATATCATATATATATATAATAATTATATATACCACTAAGTATATATCACAAAATAATATACCTATTAAATACTTAAAATTATAAACTACATGAATTATATAAATATAATCAACAATATATGAAATACTATAATATATTAGTTCGTATATATATAATTAATATATAAACTAATATATAGAATTATATATATTATATATATAATATAATTAAATATATAATATATATAATATAATATAATCAATTATAAATAAAATTATATATATATTTATATATATAATATAATATACATTAATAATAGAATCTTAATTAAATAACTAAACATGTAATTGTCTAATTGTATTTAAACATACGGGGAAGATCCTACTGAAGAATACGACTGAAATATATGGTCAGACCCGAGGTAAAACGTCTCTACATAACTAATCAGACCACTCCCTCAAAACAATAAAATCCCATCCAAAAACACCCTCAACATTATCGCTGCCTTTTAATTACTAATGCAACTCAATAAATCACCAACTACTATCTCCATCTACTCCCCATAAAACACACACATCATGACTTATAGAAATTTATATCTTGTGCACACAATCTAATGACATAAGGCTTATATCTCAATAAATATTTGTCAATCCAGGAAGCGGAGATTAAACTCTATTCCACTCATACTCCACACAGAATGGATATAGGTTAAGTAAGATTGAAAGAAAATTTTAATATAATATTGGAGCAACGTCTCATAAGAACAAAATGAAAATTAATATCATTAAAATGTCAACGCAATCCGAATCCAATTATTCATATTAAACCGTATTACTAATAGATTTTCTATGATATATATTAAATTAACCGGCCTACACTATCGAAACCGGTTATACTTCGACATAACATCTACCTCTCTATAATATAGCTTGGCGACAATTCAATGGTACCCATGAATCAACTAACTAAATGTCCATAGCAATATACTACTTAACACAATATTATATAAATATAAATCAAATTTCATAAGAAACTATATTTACTTAAATAGCTTAAGTGAACAAGTAAAGATCGATATCAATCTTCAAAAGCTCGCTCCTTATCTACCTTCTATAATACTTATCTTATCGAATCTACTTAATGAAAGATAATTTTATATTAGTTCAATTGTCACCAGCAAAAGGTAGATCTGCGTAACAATAATCTGTCTTAACTACAAATATTATCCCACTCATAGTGAGAACAATCAACAAAGAAAGAAATAGCATTAATCTAAATCAATATTAAATATATTAATAATCCATTATGAAATATTATAACAAAATTTCACTACAGTAAATAGTAAAGATATTGAAGACCACTCTCGTCGGAACAGTAACTCCTACCCGCTTAATCTCATTTCATTATCAACCCAGTTAAACATATTACCACACCCCTATCACTAAAAACACACAACATGTGTCTTTAAAAATTCTATTAGTAATGGAATTAGGTTAAGATTTATCTTATTCTCACCCAAAAATCATTACTACTAATTATATGCCATCACACTTATCAAAATAACATTCCCACAACCCAATCCTAGAACATAAAGGGGCTCTCTCATAATAATTAAAATTCACTTTCTACTCAACACTACCTTAACGTAATAAAACTAAAACTAATAGTGACTTTAATAAATAAGCATTAAGGAGTAACTACAATCATAACTAACGGAACAAACAAGAATCAATAGAAAATAAGGAGCTGTAAACTACAAAAACTAAACTACCATACCACACAGAACAATCTCTAGATATATTAACTATCATAATGCCTTTATATAGTACATATATTAGACTATATCAAAGTTATATACGAGGGCTTTATTAGTTGGACCATCCAGGAGTACACTAAGAATCAATAATGAGATATACTCTCCATAATCAAAATAATAAAAGATCCCAACTCACCCTTTAATTTCGTCTTAACAATTAACTAGTACGAAAGTGGCTCAGCCACACATCAATTATAAATCCTTATGCCATCATCTTATACAATATCTAATGGATAATAACTATTAGTATTATAATACTATATGCACTAGCTAAGTTAAAGGTATTATTATTCTCAATTATAGCATAAATAATATAAGTACATATTACAAGTCCTACAAATAACTAGTCAATAAATAATGAGTAAAATGTAAAACGGAACTCCTTATAAAGTGTATGGTTTTGCATCATTTAATGATGAGTTTCCCCTTTCCTGCCTTCAAACCTCTTTTATAAGTACGCTCGATACACCTCCCCTCACACTTACAACACATCTTACCATAAACTTCACACTTATAAACTTGTGCAGATAGCATATATAATAATAAACCTTAATAAACAATCCAGGACCCCTCCGCTATAACCCATCACTTCTTACAACTTAATATTAAATCTCAGACACTAATTAATTTACTCCTCAATAAACCAAATTTAAATCAAATATAAAATATTATAATAATAAAATCTCGTAAAATTAATTAAAAATAAGATTTAAAACAATTACATACCTAAAAACGTATTAAAATTACTTCGATACTAATAAAATACGACTAACATAATAACCTAGTAAGAACACTAAGGTCTATGTCATTCCTAATAACTGTTATAAAATTAGTTCATAGCCCTGGGAACTGGTCGCTAGAATAGACCTCTAAACTCTATATATAATCAAGTAACTGAGAATCAACATGGGTATGGAAACTAGATAAATACAAACACAACCCACCCCATAGATCATTATACCTATAACGAATCTACTTAATACAGCACCTCTAAAACGTTAAAAATAAAGAAATATACGGAATACGTCCTAATAAAAAATAACTCTTATTAAATCATACACACTCTTAAAAAATAACAATAACACTCACTAAAATACATAAATAATTCTTGCTTATATATATATATATAATAAGCCTTATACGCTGATTTTTACCTTTACATCCTCATAAAATAATATAACCAAATAAAACATATTTCATCATATAACACAGAGTCAAATTATATTAGTAATATATATATAAAAATATAATAATGATATAAAATAAGTATAAATAATATTTAACCTTAATACAAAACTTCTATATCTTGATACAATAATAACAATAATATTCTAAGTAATTGAAGCAAACTTATAATCATACTAATCTATATAATATAGACAACTATTACTGATTAAATATAACCTAAAAATAATACAATTGCGTACTATA
>JABUQX010070730.1:0-7500 GCA_015478945.1 Trachelipus rathkii | reverse complement strand
CAATAAGAATACAATATACTCCTTCAAAATCAATATAAATGGCCTAAACAACAAACATTCAGAAATTCTAGCTTTCCTCTACAAACACAACATTGACATAGCCTTTACAGTAAGCCCATACTTCTGAAAATATCCCCAGGAACCATTTCCATGGATAAGACTCCATTTACTCAAACACACTCCCAGAAAACCACACCCTATTAACTCTAATTAAAAACAACCTATCCTAACCATGACACTAACACTAGAACGACTAATTATTAAATGACCTATCTTCACTTTCATCAGTTTACTATCCTCTCACATTTTCCCATAACATATTAACATATATGTTATCCCCCACCACTATCTTCATACATAACCCAAACAACTACTACCTAACTAAATCCTATTAATACATTCAACAACCTGAAAATAGGAGGTCTTCAACGCCATCACCCCTGGCCAGTGAACTTCACAGATAAAAGAAATTCACATTTCTCGATGACTTGAACGCTTATTATATTAAATTACAAAAACAACCTCCCACTGAATTCCACCAGGACGAAGCTAACCAATCCCAACCCCCCCCCAGACATCACTCTTCTCCTCTCCTTCTCTCTCTTTATTTACACTAACATGGAAACAGAAATAGCCTTCATCAGACACGTCCAAACAAAAGAACACATATTCAATACAAAATGCCCAAAGCCCAAAGTATTAATACTTCACAAACTACAAAAGCATTGGCCAATAAATATCACGCTAATACATGAAACTCGTCTTCCCTACTAGAAATTAACGAAATCCCTCTCCAATATAAAGGCATAGACAAACTACGAAAAGTTATACCAAAAAGCCTCCAATCTTTACATACCAAAGGGCCATAGAAAACACTACAACCCCTCTTAACACCCGAAATTGCAACTAATAAACAAAGAAACATCATTAGAGTATAGAAAAATTGGCACCACATTACAGGGATTTGACTGGCCTAGCGGATGACATCACCCGCACCGTGGACTATGCAGAAGTGGCAGAAAAAATCAAAAAACTCGCAACAGATAAAGAACGGAAATTGATGAAACCAGAGGAACATCGTCACGATTTATTATTACTCTCCGACAACTCCAACAACCCCACCAACATACCGAATGCATTAACAGGACAAAATAACTCTTCCTCCCCAATTCAACTACTGCAATATCCTTGCAGTTAACATACTACTCCAAAATCTCAACAAACACTCACCCAAATATAGAAAAATAAAACGCAACCTCTAAAAACGAAATTAGAAATTAATCCATTCCCTTTCACTACATTAGAAATTACCTTACTTATCAAAACCTTAAAAAATTCCCCTGCCACCGGACCAGACAACACAAACCTTTACATTAAACACCTTGGACCAACCGCTATTTCATTCATCACAAATATTATCAACAAGTCTTGGTCGACCTCATACATCCCAATCTGAGAGTCTGCGGCATCCCAGGCTCGCAGGAATATAGGCATCAGATTGACTCATGAGCAACTTTACTCTCATAGATGCCTAAGAGGCTGATAACACTGATCCACCAACTCTACGATGTCCCCTGCTTATTTCCTAAAGAGGACTCCATCAAATTTTCCTCTCTAAGAGAACCTGTGGCTTCGCCCGATGGAGGTCGCTGGGTTTATGGAGATGCCATGGACCCCAAATAAGGTGGTCCAGGGTGCAAATAATAATAATATAATAAAATAATAATAATAATAATAATATAATAATAATAATAATAAAATAATAATATAATAATAATAATATAATAATATAATAATAATAAAAATACAACATACACCACCACACATATATATATATATAGTATATTAATATATATATATATAGTATTATATATATATATATGATATATATATATTATATATATATTATTATATATAATATATATATATATATATACGCCTGTGTGTATACATTAATCATTAATAATTTAATTCTTTGCTAATTTTTTTTTATTTATTTAGAAGGTAAAAGCGTTTAATGGCTTGAGATTTCTACGTAAATGATATTGATGAATAGTTTTATTATTGATGAATACTTTAACTGTTTTTGATACTAATTAATTGATTTGGTTCGATGACAAATCAAGTCTTGGAATAAATCAAAAGGATTTAATTGGGTGTGGGGATGACAAGTCTTCATTTATTAACAGAGGAAGAGAAAGAGGGCGTTTGAGAGAGTAAGAGAGAGAGATAGAGGGCGTTTGGTTACAGGGAAAGAGAAAGGGGGAAAAGACGAATGGGGAAAGTACGAATGGGGAAAGTCGAATGGGAAAGTGGATGAGGAAAAATAAGGAAAATGAGTGACATGAATCAAATATTTAAACAATGACTGCTAGATTTCTTCCAAAATGGCGTATCGAAACCTCTATATAATATTTTTTTTTTTTTAGTGTAAAGAGAAATTTTTTTAATTTTTATTATTGACTGTTTAATTGTGAAAAAATGTTGTTGAAACTTTAATTTTTGCTGAGCTTTATTTGAAATTGGAAAAGAAATTGCAAGATACATTTAACTTAATAACAATTACAATTAGATAATTTCATTTAACAATAATTACATAAATAATTTATATTTACTTGATATTCTAGAGATCTTAAACCAATTTATAATTTTTTTTTCGTATAAATTTTAAATAAAAAATGAAGATCAATCAATATTTTTGGAAGACTGGGAGAGCACGTTAGATTCTTTTTCTTCTTCTTCTTCTTCTTCTTCTTCTTCTTCTTCTTCTTCTTCTTCTTCTTCTTCTTCTTCTTCTTCTTCTTCTTCTTCTTCTTCTTCTTCTTCTTCTTCTTCTTCTTCTTCTTCTTCTTCTTCTTCTTCTTCTTCTTCTTCTTCTTCTTCTTCTTCTTCTTCATCATTTTATTTGTGTATTATACAGTAATAACCTTTGCTTAAACATCAGGTTATGTTACTCCAAGTGGGAATTATTGGAACTTGTTTAAAACACAAATATATCTAGTGGCTATTTTTCTTTTCACCCTCTTGTGTTTATACATTTTATGTAGTTTTCTAAAATCCTGTTTTATAAAACATTTATTTGCACATCTTACCAATAAGAACGAGATAGTTATTATACATTCGGCATTTTTGTTGTCTTTTCAAGAACTTGTAAATAAGAAAAAAGAAAGAAGACTGAATACATATTTGTGGAAGAAGATGACAAGGTTAAAGTCACAGTCAATACTTACATAGAGTATATTGGATGAAACTTTTCTTTCCCAATGTAGAGAGAGAGAGAGAGAGAGAGAGAGAGAGAGAGAGAGAGAGAGAGAGAGAGTGAGAAAAGGGAGAGAGAGAGAGAGAGAGAGAGAGAGAGAGAGAGAGAGAGAGAGAGAGAGAGACCTACACACATACACATCCTATCCCTACGTTAATGGGGCGGCATAGTAGTAAAGTGATTGACTCAAATGTTTAGTAGCGCCGTTTCGATTCGAGAGGGTCTTGGGAAGTCAGTTCCGCTCCCCCAATAATGCAATAATAACCTGAGATACGAAATTAAAAAAAGTAAGATGTCGAATATTTTTTTCTTTTTTAAAATGTTTCTGTTTAGTTAAGCAAGTTCTGATCATTTCAGTAAAGGAGTTATATAATATTGAACAATTTAATGCATCAATTGGAAAAATATTTTCATCATACCTAAATGAAATATTTCTATGCTTGGCTACTTTTCTTGATCCAAGATTTAAAGTGAAATTTCAAAAAGGAGACATTAAAGAAGACACTATTAAGAAATGGGTTATAAATATTGTAGAAAATCTACAAGCTGAGACAGATTCTATTGATAGTCAAATAGGATACAATTCTTCAAGTTCCACTGAAGATCAAGATGCTGAAAGTGTACCTAAAACTGTTTCAAAAGAACTCTATCAGTATTTAGCTCTATCACCACTACAAAGAAGTGATGACCCATTTTGTTGGTGGAAAAAGACACGGGAGACTTTACCAATGTTGAGCAATTTGGCTTCAAAATATTTAAGTGCACCACCGTTATCTGCTGAGTGTGAAAGGCTCTTTAGTATGTGGTAATGTGTATGAACCTACAAGGAATAGGCTGTGTCCTGAAAATGGGGAAACTCTTATGTTTCTGCATTACAACTTGAGAGTATTGAACTTTAAATACTGATGAGAGCAGCTGTAGCAGACAACACAAATTGAAGAGGCAACAGTAAAAACTAAAAACAATGGATAACTACCTAATTTTATTTTCATTTAACTTAAAAAGTATGTAATACTTTGTAATAATTTGAATACTTTAGTAATATATAACCATGTATAGCCCTGTAGTTCTTGTTACATGTATTTTCAGAGGTGTTATAGGCTGTGAATATGATGGTTTGTTAACCCTGGTATAAAAGCAAAAAGCCATACTAACAGCCAGACACTAAAACAACTAACAACAGCTTTAAGGTTAATTCAAATGATGTTGCCTGTTTCAAGCTATCGGGATTGCGCAACAGTTTATGAAATGGACTTTGAAGAGTGTGGTTGTTTTGTTAAAGTATATAATTAATCGGCCGATAAGTCCGTAAGCCGATTGTTAAATAATCGACCAACTAGTAAATAATGCGAATCACGTTCATGATTCCATACTATAGTATTTGCCAATATAATATTTAGTTATTTATTAATAGAAAAGTTTCGCTTAAAGTTGAATTGGAAAAATATTTACAGCCCTTATTTAATAAAATTATATATATATATATATATATATATATATATATATATATATGTATATATATATATATATATATATATATATATATATATATATATATATATATATATATATATATATATATATATATATATATATATTTATATATATATATATATATATATATATATATATATATATATACTCTCTATATATATATATATATATATATATATATATATCTATAACTATATATACTATATATATATATATATATATATATATATATATATAATAACGATTTATCTTGTTTTTATTCTTTTTGTTTTGAGATAAATGGATCGTTAGGGGGAAAGCAGCAGAAATAAACAGATGGATGAGAAGAAGAAAATGTGCAATTATGGCAGAAAGTGGGGAGTCAGTGGTGTGAGGAGAGAAAGAGAAAGGGAGAGAGAGGAGAGAGAGAGAGAGAGAGAGAGAGAGAGAGGAGAGAGAGAGAGAGTCATTCCATATTAGTGAGAAAATTTTCAAAGTTAAACTGGTTCCAATTTACGCTTCTCTCTGAATCAATTGATTGATAACAATAACATAGGGGTCTTTAGGGTCTTGAAGTCTGAAGAGTTACTGGTATTTGACTTTCGGAGATGCAAGAAACACATCAAGTCGCTGGCGAAAAAGGAGCACTTCGCAAGTGCTCTCGTCTTGGACAGTTTCAAGTGAGCGATGAGAGGCACTTGATTCGCTCTTGTTCAAAGTGATGTCTCTGAGGGAAATGACATATACGATCAGGCGAAATTGGACCAAAAATGGGAAACAGGTTTTGAAACTATTTTCAGCACTTGTATTTGTTTTCTGAGTTCAGTATTATAATAAATTAATTATTATTATTATTATTGTGTAAGTATTATTATTTTTTGTATTATTTGTATTATTCTTATTATTATTAAACAATTGTATTATTCTTATTCATTATTATTATTATTATTATTGTTATTACTATTATTATTATTATTATTGTGGCATTATTATTGATTTTTACTATTATTCATTATTATTATTAATGTCCATTAAATCTTATTATTATTATTATTATTGTTGTATTATTATTATTATTATTATTATTATTATTATTATTATTATTCTTTCCTTTTCTTCTCATTCTTCTTCTTCTTTTTCTTGCTTTGCTTCTTCTTATCTTTTCTTAACCTTCTTCTTCTTCTTTATTCTTCTTCTTCTTTTCTTTGTTTCTTTCTTTCTTCTTTTCTCGTTCTTCCTCGATTTTCACAAATATTCTTCTTCTTTTTCCCTCCCGACCTTTATTATTCTTTCTTTATTATTATATTTCTTCTTTATTTCTTTCTTCTTCTTTTCTTCTTCTTCTTCTTTATTTATTTCTTCTTTCTTCTTTCTTACTATTCTTTATTTAACTTCTTTCTTTATTCTTCTTCTTTAATATTCTTCTTCTTCTTCTTCTTCTTCTTATTCTTCTTTCTTCTTCTTCTATTCTTCTTCTTTCTTCTTATTATTATTATTATTGTCATATATTTATTATTGTTATTATTTATTATTATTATTATTATTAATTAATTATTATTATTAATATTATTCTTATTATTATTATTATTATTCTTAAATATTATTATTATTATTAAATTATTCATTATTCTTAACATCATTAGAAAAAAGTTAGTTAATCTGTAAAAGTAGTTTTGAACACAAACTCAAATATATGTTATTTAAATAACAGGTAAATTGTGATGAACACAAGAAACTCTTAGTTATTGGTGAATAAAAGTGCATCTTAAAAAATTTTGATTGCCAGTATACTGTGTTGATGTTCATCACTTAGAACATATCTGTTTCTAAGATGATAGTGTGATCTGAGTCAAATCACTAGTGTTGAAACAATCAAAAACAAAAATTTCCCTTTAAGTGGCAGCACTATATTGTTTTGCTGTACGACAAAAAACTGTTTCTGGTGTGACCATCTATCTGTGACAGTGGACATATCCAACACATAAATAAACAAAAATACTTGTAGACTTTGATGTTTGTTGCTTAGAAACAGATCTCTTCTAAGTGAGCAAACTCATCTGTTATTCAGAACAGGTAAGATAATATCTTATTTCAAAAATATAACAGTTTTGTTTCACGACAGTGACATAACATTAAAAAACAAGAAAAGTATGCCAGTTATCCTTAGTAGACTGTACAGTCACATGTATCGGTGTTCTTCTTCTTCTTCTTCTTCTTCTTCTTTTCTTCTTCTTCTTTGTTCTTCTTCTTCTTCTTTAACTCTTCTTCTTCTTTTCTTTATTTTTTCCTTCTTTATTCTTCTTCTTCTTCTTCTTCTTCTTCCTTCTTCTTCTTCTCTTCTTCTTCTTCTTCTTCTTCTTATGCTTCTTCTTCTTCTATTATTATTAATATTATTATTATTATTATTATTATTATTATTATTATTCTATTATTATTATTACCATTATATTATTATTAGAATGTGTAGTATTATTATTATTATTAGCATAAAATTATAAACAGAATACTGACTTAAGGTCAGTCATGTCTTATCAGTCCAAGTAGATCATGCTGAGTTAAAAAGCCAAAAAGAATTTTTAATTTAATCTTTAAATAAACTTTTTTTTTTTTAAAAATCTTAAATAAAAAAGTAAATCTAAATCAATTTCACATATTAAACACATATATATTATAGGTTATTCACACACATCTTTATTTATATGCTATATATATATATATCTTTATATATATATATATATATATATATATATATATACTATATGCTCTCT
>JABUQX010070729.1:10000-25565 GCA_015478945.1 Trachelipus rathkii | reverse complement strand
ACTATATATTACTATAATAATCATACATATATAGCTATACTATAGCTAAATCTAATATATATATATATACGTTAGTATTAATATATACATACTATATATTATATTTATATATATTAATATAACTTAATATCTATAATATAGTTATATACACGTATAGTAGATATGAAGTATACTTATTATAGTAGTATATATACCATATATAGTATCTATATTATAAATGACAGTGTTGTCAGTTTTTTACATTTGTTAAAGGGAATATGTTTACGTCCATATTCCATAGTATATATATATATATTAATGATATATACATATATATATCTATATTAGACATATATATAGTATATACTTGATATATATAATTATACTACTATTTATACATATATATTGATATAATATATCGCACACGGTGGTTTGATGTACTTACTTTATCCTATTATGATCTTTGGTTGTTATCGGAATGGCTGTTCTTAAATGTCATGAACAGTAAAATGTACAGTAGTTCAGTGTGAAGGACTTCCGTTTAAGTGAACGTACTTTATTCTATAATATGCTATAGTTTTTTATTTCTGTTCCTTTTTATTTTTTTTATTTTTTTTTCTGATTTTTCAGAGCTAAAATATATTGCTTAACGCGACAGCATGGACTCAACAACGCTTTCGAGGCCATTTGTGATTGCGTAGTATTGTATACGTAGATGATTAATTATAAAGCTTCTTACATTCCCTCTACTAGGTTCATCGCACATGCTAGCCACCACACACACACGAACCACACACCCACCACACAACACACACCAATATACTATTATAATACATACACACACCACACACACAAACATATAGCTATACACTTATATATAAATTATAGTTAATTACATATTTAACCAAGGTTATATATATAATATTATCATATTATTATAATATACTATAATTTAGTATTATATTATAGTATATACTAATAACTACTATAACTATATATAGTATAATACTATATATAACAATATATACTAATATATATATTGTCGAAAGAAGATGAGCAAAAGAGGCACTTCTTGATGTTCGAATCAATCATTTTATTGCTTTTTTTTTTTTTTTCTTTGGCTTTTAATGTTTTTATGAAGCGGTTGAAAAATCGTAACGTACGGTAGTTCATAACACAAACGCACCAGAGATTCCCACTTGTTAATTTTAAATTGAGGCAAGTTTTACCCTTATGGGCATATCTTTATTTGGTCTAGTTGAAGCCGGGTTGTTTTCCTCCGTTCGTGTATGCCTGCCCTCCTCCACCGAGCAAAACGTTTAACTGTGCGACATCTCAAAACATGTTACCCGGACGACTTAGTACCTTCTATAACAATAACTCCGCAATGTGATTCAAATTTGTAAACCAAGTCTTGTTGTAAAATCCTTAAGGGTTGGAGAGATGAAGAGGAAGAAAGAAGAGAGAGGAAGAGCTGGACGAGACGAAGGAGAGAGACGATGAGAGAATGAGGAGAAAGGGAGAGATGAGGAGAAGCGACCGAGAGAGACAACTGAGAAGGAGAGAAGACCGATCGGCACGACGACGAGGAGGAGAGCGCGACGAGGACGCAGAGAGACTGCAGAGAGAGACGATGCAGCGAGACGACGCGATGAGAGATGAGAGACCGAGAGACGGCAGGAGAGATGGCGAGAAACACGAGGAGCAGAGACGGAGAGACGAGAGGAGAGGGACGCGAGAAGAGACCACGAGACCGAGAGAAAAGAAGAGAGACGAGAGAGGAGACGAGAAGAGCCGACAGAGAGATGACGCAGACGGAGAGAGACGAACCGGCACGATCCCGAGAGAGAGAGAGAGAGAGATTTTTGAAGATATGTTGTCTACTGATTAAAAATGCAGATTTTTTTTTTTCCTGCCCATTAGTGAGTGGGCAAATGTTTTGTTTGGAGCCGAATAAAATGTATCTGAAAATTTCTCCGCCTATTTTACTTTTACTTTTCTTTTTGCTAAGGTATATATTTATTTATTAACTATTTTCTTTTTATTCTCCGAGTCCTCCGAGCCACGCTGGAACCCAAGAAGGGGCTATTTGACCCGCGGTCCATAGTTTACAACCTCTTTCCTAGACAGAAGATAATATGTCTGGTATGTTTGGGTCTTTAGGGAATGCATACCTTTTGGTGGTAAGCCAGATGCCAAAAAAAGAAATGAAAAAAAAGTAATGCCCGTATATCATCTTTTGGCACTTAGGGGAAGTTATAATGGTTCTTGATTCTTGAAACATTGAAATTATTAAACAATCTTTAGTTATTTAACCTGTGGTCGTGACCTATGACCTGACCAATATTGCCCCAAACTCACGTATTCAATTGTGTAAATTTAAAACTACTTTAATAAACAAGCTTGGAAGTTTATTCATGACTAATCATGTTTTGGTTTGGGTCTTATAAATCATTTTAATGTGTTACGCTTTTAAAAACATTAAAGCATGTTGCCACTGAGATACTATAGAACCATCGATATAAAACCAGTGTGATATACTTTTATGCTCTGAAAATTCACTTTGCAATACAGACTCCAACACCATACATACTTATACATTGCCCATAGTAGGTTACCATTTGTACTGTAGCCAACGAATGGCAATATATGGCAGAAACAACGTTAATCAATACAAAATGCTCTATCATTAAATTTATACAGAGCAAGAATAATCTTAATAGTATGTATATATAAAAATATATTAAAAAATTTATGTTCAAGAATTATTATTATTTAAATAAACAACTAATCCCCATATATTAACAAATAATTATACAGAACCTGATGATTGATAAGAGATAAAATCTTACTTGCGAAATTAACCAAATGCAATCTGACATAATTCACAAAGACAACGTCCGAATTTTTCAGAGTGAATGGCACAATAAGACAACTTGCAAATGGACCACTTTGACATATAAACAAGCATGATCAACTCCAATGCCAAAAGAGTTGACCTAATTAGTTACATTTTAAATACCGAACATTCTATATTTAAAACAGAGAACAAACAATTGTGACTTGAATCATATTTAACCCATATTGTTAAAATAATTAAATATTAAACCTGATAAACGTTTCATATATTTATTGACACAACTCAATATTGCGATAAGCGTCAAGAAATAATGGATTCCATAACACAACAAAGCTTACCTGCTCAGAGATATACAGGCAAACATTCCGGCGCACAATGCAACTTTATGCAAGACTACTAATCTGCAGACGGACGCTAAAATAGACAAATGCAATAATAGAAAACATACGTATTCTAATCACCAACACATTTGCTTTAAAAAATAGAACCATCCAACTTTAGAGTACCTTTATATCTTTACAAAATTATATAGAATATGCGAATCATTTATCCACATCGAAATTCATCTCTTATCACCCATTATTAAAACTTAAACACATATTACATTTACGTGTTTAATTAAAACACAAATATACAAACACACTTCTGTGGATACAAAAATATACACACTAACAAATAATAAAATTTGATCGGAACAATACGAGACGTTAGAGCTACCAACTATGATTACAACTTGAGGCGAATAACAAAATGAAAGCGAAAAAGAATCCAAAAATAATTCTCATTGTTACCTCTCTCTCATATAAATTACAGTAAATTTGAGATTACGCCTTCGTTGAATCCACACAATCCTAAAAGCTTCATAAATAAACACTTGGATGTAGTGATTTTTTATCAATAATTTAGTAAGGGAGCAAATATCTTTCTGTTCATTGTACCAGACTATTTTAGACAGAGAATGAGAGCGCATTGGTATTCTTGTAAAATCCCCGTTACTTCTTCTCTAAGACACTGATGCAATCTTTCATATGAAATCAAAATTTATATAGAAAGAGCTCAACAAAATCTGCCAAGATGTGCGCGTGCCACAGCTCCTACCGACAAAATACATGATATTTATTCAATAAATATTATTATATATATATAAATAATTTCATTATAACACAGATAACTAATATAGTAATCACCGTAGACATCTCCCTATTATCTGATATATGCCTTTTAAAAATATTAATAATTTAATAAACAATAATAGAGTTTAATTACTCAGATAATATTTGAATAAAGAGCGTTTGTGTTCAATACAACGACCCAATGGGTATCAATCCAGATTTTAAAAATAAGTTTTAAAAGGTGAGTTTTCATTGGTTTGTTGTTTATTTATGTCTTATAAAACTAAAACATATTTACAATAGTTTACTGTGACCTTTTGCCAGGACATACATCACATAATGTTATATTACGTATAACGAGATATCACTCTATAAATTATTTGGCAATGGCGCAATACTTGACCTTGTACCTTAAAAATACATTACAATGAATCCACAATTAAATGTATGAAGTTTATATATTCTATTGTACCTACAGCATTACAGAGTGTTTAGTATCAGGCTTAGTAGTTTTTAAGAGTCTTACGTTGAGTTGATAATTCATCCTTTCATGTAATCAGCCTCCAAATGATCCAGGCACATGATTTCCTCTTGGTTACACTATATTCCCAAGTAGCAAACACTACTAAAATTTAATATCAATAACTAAGATGTTAGGCTGTTCAATACCACCAAAATTTATCATCAACATTAACTGAACAGCACTAAATGTTATCATAGTAGTTTTTAATCACGATAGTTAATTCACTTTCATCGAATCCTGGGCCTTTATTTTTAATTATAACTTTATCCATATTTTTCATTATTACTTTTGATCAGATAGCCAAAATAATATAAGTTATTTAAGCCTACTCATCCACTACTTCTTGTCGGCTTCTCAAACCACACACAGCAGCGTTTTCCTATATATTCCCATGACATTCTGTGGTAACCTATGAAGCTCAGAATACACTGGGAATATCTAAGCTGATTTTAATTCCTATTAAGCTTTGGTGAAATTTCTTGCAATGTTGCAAGCCTTTTTTAAAAAAAACATTACAATTCAAACTTTTTTTCAAACGTCTTACGATTCTCTGATTGGGGCAACAACGAATGCATGGATGGAGGTATATATGAGCGGCGTTACAAGTCTGGCCAGGGTAGGCATGGCACTCCCCTACATTTCCAGCCACAAAGTATCTCAGATAAAAAAAAATAGGCTTTTCGTATATATATATATTATATATATATATATATAATGTTATATATACTAGTATATATATATATATATATATAGTATATATACATATTATATATACTATTATAAATATATATATATATATAATATCGTTACCATGTGATACTTAACAAAAAAATTAATTGTGGAGAGATTCAGCAACATTGAGATCAAAAACCTAGGGGGGGGCCATAAAATAGGCCCTATCTCCTAGCCCCGCCCATTTCGGCGCCCATGTATATATTATAATATACTGATATATAATAAAATGCACTTATATAATAATTATATATATATATATATATTAGAGTATATATATATATTATTAATTATAGTGATTTATATACCATTCACATATAAATATTTACCTGATTTGGTGTAAGATATACTTTCATATAGTATATTGTATATATATATAATATTATAATTACTATGTAATATATATATATATACCTATATAGTAAGTACACCATTATATTACTATATACGTATATATATATATATCTATGTAATAATTTAGATATATATGGATAACATCTCTCAATACTTATATATAATAGATTTGTTGCATTAGTAACCACCTCTTGATCCCATAAACTAGGGGAGGAGGTTCTTTCATCGCAACTAAATAGGTAGTCATGTGCCGGATTCGAGCATGCTATGTTACCCATTCTTAAGTGGATGCATTTTTATAATATATGAAATAAGGGCAAAAAACCAAGACATACTGACTTGGCTTCCTATTCAGACTCCGTACCTTACGAACTAACGCACGAATAAACAGTCAAGAAAATTCTTCCCTCCTGGGTCCCCACCCTCTCCCCCCTTTACGGTTATTAATTCGCTTAATTGTGTAAATCTCTTTATTGACTTACTTGCTCTCAATAGTAGAATAATACAATTGAAAAATTAAAGTCCAATAAAATTATTTAACACATATAAGATTAATTAGTTTCTCTTACTATTCTAAAACTATTACTTATTTCTTTAAAAGGTTCCCCAACCACAAACGCCAAGTTTGATAAAGGAAGTTAACCTTAGAAAACGAGCTTATTCATTTAAACAGAGTTTATCTTTTCTGAGCATTATCAGTTTCGAGAAACATGTTTTCTAGTTCATAACGTTCTCCAAAAATGGGCTTCTCTTTAAAAACAAATTGATAGCGGTGGGACTCGAAGCCCACGCCTCCGAGAGACTGGTGCCTAAACCAGCGCCTATAGAACCGCTCGGCCACGCTACCCTGTGAAAGTTTATTGATTATTATTATTATTATAAATTATTATTATTTATTGATATTATTATATAATCTATTATTATCTATTATATTATTATATTATTATAATATTATTAATTATTAAATTATATTATTATATTTATTTATTATTATTATTCATTGTTTGCATTAATTAATTATATTAAAATATATTTATTCCATTATTTATTATAATTATAATCTTTTCTAATTGATTTTTTTTATAAACTTTTTAATATTAGATATGAGAGGTAGTAAAAGATTCAGAGCATGGAGCGGCCGTAGTGAGATTTTTTTTGAGTGCAGCTAGCTCGCACTATGCTGCGCCCTATTGCCCGCCCAGAACCTGTAGTAAAGCGTCCCGTGAAGCGCCTATGGCGCCTCCATATATTTTAAATGTCGAGGCCAATCAGCGCCTATTCGTCGTTTTCGTCTAGTGCGCCTTGGCGGCCTGCGACTTATCACCGGCCGGAATGGCGGCCATAAATTGCTATAATTTTATTTCGCGCCAATGTAAACTTTAGTGCGATAATAAAACACATGCTCTTTATCAGGGAAAGAAAAACAACAGTTTCATCAATTTCTGCTTTAATTAAACACCGCTAACACTAATATCATACACGTATCCCCTTCCTTTTCCTCCATAGTCCGTTCGTGGTCCATTTATTTTTTCCCCAGGAGGTTCAGCACGAGCGCTGGAACGAAGGTTAAAAAAATTTTCAGAGTTCATTGTGCCAATTGTGATTTGTAATGTTAAGAACTACCACTGAACTAGTTTGTTTATATAGGATAATATTTATAATAATTTATAATTCACTTGACTATATATATACACCAAGGATATTAATATATACCAGCATATTAAATATACTAATAACTAACTAAAGTATCAGATATTGAAATATGAGGTACAGACTAATAGACATATAATACTATAATGAATAAATAAAATAATACTAAATATCATATTATTATATATATATATATATATATATACTATATATGTATATATATATATATATATAGTATATGAAAAGTTTTTACATTTGTTTTTGTCAGGTGGAGTGCCAAAGAGAATAATACACTCATACTAAGTATCTAAACTTTTAAGCGGTTAAGAAAAATGCTTTGTTCCTGTCTCATAACACCTTCATAGGCGCGGCTATTAGGCGCATGCATAATTGGCTGTTGACCAGCCTTATTGCTGTGAGTCGGCACACCTTCTCTTAAAATTTGCCTATTCGCTCTTTACTCCTGAGCAAATTGATATGTGCGCCAGTAATGCGCGCAATTCGAGCATAGGACGCTAACTCGGCTGGCGCAACGCCCAGCTCTGTAAAAGATAATTGCATTGTAAACTTTAGGTGTTTTTACCAAACCACTTAAGTGTTATAGGAAAATGATGTAAATAATGCTTCGACTTCTGAAGTAAGTTGCAAAAATGACGAAACTGATACAATAGATATAAATAATGAATATGAAAAGTTGGAATCCAAATTTGGCTAAAATCAGACAATTGGTATTGTTTAAAACTTTAAACCAACCACCGCTTAGGGGCCTAGTCTAAATTCCCCACTATAGCTTAAATGAGTATGACAGAGAGGATGCAGGCGTTACCCACTCTTGGGGCCTTGTCCATGGCGTGGTCCCATTATATTGTATAATATACCATTATCTATGACTATTAATATATATATATAATTCGTATATATTAGCACATATATATTATAATTTATTTACAATATCCTAATTATATAATATATAACTTAATATAATATAACATTTATATAAGATATAATCATATAATAAAAATCATTCATTAATACTATTTAGAATTGATTATATATATATATATATTATATATATATACATATAATATAATATATTATATATATATATATTATATATATATTATATATATATATATAATATATATATTATATAATATGATATATTATATATATACTTATATATTATATATATAAATATAATATTTAGTATGTTAGATATATATATCAACTAATTCTCTAGTATTACGTACCTATATATATATATATATTATTATAATAAGTATCTATACTTATGTATTTATACTATTATGTAGTTACGTAGAATATTTTATTATATATATTATTAATATATATTATATATATATATTATTATATATATATATATATAATAATATATAGTATATAATGTAATAAAATATAAATATAATACATGGTAATATATATATAATATATATATAATATATATATATATAGGCAATCACTTACTAGATTAATAAGCTATCTTAATACTTATATTATATTATCGCTGAGAAGAATAGAATATAATAGATATATAGTGATATAATTTTTTCGCTTATGTAGCTTGTCTTTGATATGCACTATAAACTCAGCGGGCGCGGTTCATCGCACATCATGTGCATTGTGATCCGACCTGTGCGATGAATGGAGAACATTATCATTATGTAGGGCGATTGAATTCCTGATATCGTGGAAAAAATCCCAAGCTACCACCATACCCTATTTAGTCTCCTTCCTACAATATGAAGAACTTACTGTAAGGGAGTTACAAGTAAGGAGTTTCTGCTTCTCCTCCCTTTCGATATTAATTGCCTATTTTAAATCGGCCTGCTACTTTAAGACTTACTTGATCTCTAAATAATAATGATGAATAATTAGTATATATCCAATAATTATTAAAATATAAGTCTGATCTCTTTTTACTATTCTAAAACTATTACTTATTTCTCTAAAAGTTTTTACCCCAAACTTACAAAGCGCCACAGTTTGATAAAGTAGTTACTCCTCGAGAAAACGAACAATCAGATTAAATATAACCGGTTATCTTTCTGAACATATCAGTTTCGACAAGACATTTTTCATCATTAGTTCTCAGTCCTTCCAGCTATTTGCTCTTCCTTTAAAGCAAAATGATTAACTGGTGGGAATCTCGTACCCCATTCTGGTCTCTTGAAGAGAACGGTTGCCTTATAATTAAAACACCAGCGCAGCAATAGAATATATAAATATGAAAGGAGCATATTGCAAAATTGTGGCTGGAAATCAGTAAACATGAGGTGTTTTTAAAACATAACCTCTAGGCCTTGCTGAAAGTTTTCCTATTACGTTTAAATGGCGAAACGATAGGTCGCGGCATCACCAATATTCGTTGGGTGGGCTTTGTCCTCCTAGTTCTTGTTGGTCCCCTTTAATGTATATTTATATATAGAATATTGTATTATATATTTTTTTATAAATTATTAACATTTTTATCTTTATTAAAAATTTTATTAGCTATATATATATATTATATATATATATTTAGTGGTAATATACTATCAATATTTATATATATATATGTTATACTTAATTATTAATATGTGAGTATCAGGACGGTCCCCTCTGGGTAGGCAATAGATTTGGTGTTTTTATACTCGGTAATGGTGTTGTAAATTTAATTCTATATAATTTTTTTTTTAACTTATTTAAAACAACTAATTTAATTCATAAAAATTAATTTCTTACAGAGTTGTTTGATTTCGAAATTAAAAGAAAAATACTTTGACCCATGTGGTACTTTGTAAAAAGGCAAAAATTTTGTGCTTCTCCGCCGCTAATGGCTTCCTATATTGAACTTGGATTAGACATGGACGTTCCGTGATCTCTCTTGAATTAATAATATTGTAAATAAGGTTTTACTAAAAAAGCATTCTAGAATCCTGCTTTCGGCAAGCCCAACACTCCAGTTTGAAAATGATGTCAGATCGGAGGTGCTATGGATCTCTCTCTCTCCTCTCACTACTTTGCCCCTTCTTCCTTTTTCCTTTCTCTTATCAATAAGTATAATATTATATATATATATATATTATATATAAGGTATATGTATATATAATAACTATTATATATTATATATATTATGTATATATTAATATTATAGAAATTAGCTGGCCTACCCTTGAGAGACAAGTCACGCCTGATATATATATATAATATATATTATAATATATATTATATATAGATATATACTAAATATTCACACCAATTATATATATAAATATTAGTATTATATATATCATGATAATATAAATAGTATATATATAGAATATATATAATACTATATATAATATATATATATAAAGATTATGTTTCCATTATTAACCACCATTGCTTGGATCCCATAAACTAGGGGAGGGCTTCGCAAAATATGTATCGGATTCGAGACGCATGCTTGAACATTCCGCTTAGGTTTTTTTACTGAGCATTAATATATGAAATAGGGCTAAAACCAAGCTACTACTGGCCCATTAGACTCCTCTTACCGACAAGCAGAATAAACAGTAAGAAGAATTTCTCACTCCTGCTCCCCTTTCCCCCTTCTTCGTATTAATTGCTAATTTTAAATCTGCCTTTATTGACTTCACATTGCGTCTTAATAAAATTATATAATTGATAAATATTATTTATCCTCTAAAATTTATTAAATTATTAATGATATATATATATTTTCTTCTATTATCTATTCTCTCAATAACTATATGTACTCAAGTTTCAGTCCAACCCCATTCCTAATTCAAAAAACACCTAATTGACAGTATGGGATGGCCTGAGAAAAAAACGAGCATTCATTTAAATAGAGTTCTATCTTTCTGATGCTTATCAGTTTTACGAGATACATTTTTCTAGTTCCAAATCTTTCCAGAAATGTTTTCTTTAAAACCAAAATGGATAGCGGTGGGACTCGAACCCACGCCTCCGAAGAGACTGGTGCCTTAAACCAGCCCCTTAGACCGCTCGGCCACGCTACCCCATAAATTGAATTATTATTATTATTATTATTATTTATTATTATTATTGAGATTATTATTATATTAGTTATATATATTATTATTATTATTGATTATTTATTATAATTTATTATATTATATAATTGATATTATTATTTATTTATTGTTTACATTCTGTTTCTATTATTATTATTTATTAGTTAATTTCCAAAATTATTATTATTATTATTATTATTTATTATTATTATTATTATTATTATTATTATTCTTCTTTTAAGATTTGCAATTTTTAATGATTAACTCTGCAAGCTAAAAATGTAATTGTTACTTAATCTGCCCTAAAAATAATTTGTTGAAAACTAGCCTTTATAATTAATATAATAATACAAACAGTGTTTGACAAATTATATAAATAAACGAAATATCGAAACATACAATTCATGAGGAATCCTCCCTCGAATTGTTGATATTGATATAAATCGAATATAAGAGATTTATACCAGAATTCGCACTATTAACCCAATTTATATCGATTATACTTTGACTAATTCAGTAATAACTCAACGATGATTTAGGTGAAAGATTAAGAACCTCCCATCTGAGCTGTAACTTTCTCCTCTCAGTAATACCACAAATATTTGCCTATGAAAATGCATATCCCAAAAATAGCACTGGCACTTGACTAACTATATCAAAAGTTATAACCATATACAACATATATCCGATATTTTGATTTGGCAGATTGTTGGTTCTTATATCGATTATATTTTTTTACACTCACCGATTAATCGAGAGAACCATCATTGATGTAAAAAAGACCTAGTGATTCAACTAAAAAGTTATATCTTCTCAATTTCATCATATATTTTACACGATGTATTCAATTTGCTTTATCCTTTGTGCTTTTCCAACATTGTTTTTAGTGTGAAGAATATATATTGAAAAATAATTATATTTCTTCTCAAGTAACGTAGAGTTAAGTTATTAATAAAAAATTTGTCAGGAGGGCGTCAATTTAGACTATATGTAAACAATTTATAGCGTATTTAATTACTATATTATTCATATATTATGGTTTATTATTATTATTAATTATTAGTTAATTTATTTATTATTATATTATGTATATATTATTATTAGTTTGACTATTATCTTATTTATTATTCATATTATTATTATTTTTAACTGTTAATTATGTATTAGAGAGACAGTGCATATCCCGTTTATATTAATATCATAAAAATAGTGTTGTATTTATTTATTGATTACTACTTATTATTATATTATTATTATTATTATTATTATTATTATATTTTTATTATTATTATTATAATTATTATTATTATTATTATTATTATTATTATTATTATTTATTATTATTATTATATTATTATTATATTATTATTAAATTATTTAATTATTATTATTATATTATTACTATTATTATTAATTATATATTATTATTATTATTTAATTATTATATTATTATTATTATTTATTATTTTATAATTATTATATATTATTATTATGTATTATCTATTAATATTATTAACATATTATTATTTCCCTTATTATTATGTATATCTTTGTTTTCGCTCCTCTATCTCTTCTTCTTCTTCTTTTACTCTTCGTCATATCTTCTTCTTCTTCTTCTTCTTCTTCTTCTTCTTCTTCTTGCGTGTGCTTCTTTTTCTTCTTCTTATTATTATTATTATTTATTATTTATTAGTTATTTTATTATTTAAAAGTTTGAATTTATGATTTATTATTATTATATATTATTATATTATTATTGATTATTATTTTTATCTATTATTATTATTATTCACTTATTTTTTATTATTAATAATAATTTGTCTTTTTATTATTATTAATTGATGATGATTATTTTTTATCTTTTTTATCATTATATACTTTACCTATTCTTATTATTATGTATCATATTAATTTTATTTATTACTATTACATCTTAATATTTAAAGTAATAATTATTATTAGTTATATATTTAATTGGTTATATTTTCATTTCATTTTTTAATTATTTATTATAGATTTTTTTTTAAAAAAATGAGTTAATATTACTTTATTATTATTATTTATTTGTTAATTCAATTATTATTATTATTATTATTATTATGTGATTATTTATTATAACTTAATTATATATATATTTATTCGAATTCTTATGGAATGATTTTAAAATATATTAAAAAGGGAGGTTCATTATATCAAATTTTTTTTCTCTATTTAAGTTATTAACATTATTATTATATTATATTAATATATTATTATTATTTATTAATTATGTATTATAATTATATTAGTATTATTACTATTATATTATCTAATTATTAATTATTATTATTATTTAATTAGTATTATTATTATTTTTGTTATTATTATTTTTTTTATTATTACCATTATTATTTTATTATTATTATTATTATTATTATTATTATTATTATTATTATTCATATTATTATTATTATTATTATTATTTATTATTATTATTATTATTAGTAGATTAGTTAGTTAGTAGTAGTAGTGTGAGAGCGTAATATTAGTATTAAGTAGTAGTATTTAAGTATAGTAGTAATAGTAGTAGTAGTAGTGCAGTAAGTAGTAGTAGTAGTAGTAAGTAGTTAAGGGTGCCGGGCTTATTCCACCTAAGGGTAAGATTCCTTTTTTTAATTCCTTTGTTATAGAGGAGGCTGAGAAACAATTCTTTCTTGTATCAATTGTGCATATAACATAATATCTTACTTAGACAGATGCACTAAAGTATATCCTCCATGTCAGAAAGGCATTTATATTTTCCAAGGGAAAAGTAGATTTACTATTATTTTTATTATATTATTATTATACTTTACTTATTTATTTATATATTATTATTTATTATATTATTATTATTATTTATTATTATTATTATTATTATTAATTATTATATATTATTTAATGCTATAGCAATCATGAATCTATTCTTAAAGCATTTAAGTATTGAATAAAAGGCAAAAAACCAAGCTACCACTGTGCGCCGTGATTAGTCTCCTCTCCGACAAAAGCACAAACAAAACAGGTTAAGAACAAATCTACCTTCCTGTCTCACCACACCCCCCATCTATCTCGTATTAATTGCTAATTTTCAAATCTTCTTTACTCAGATTTTGAGGGTATTATCTGAGTCTAACGTATGAGATAATTAATACTCCGAAATAATTATAAAATATAAGATAAATCTAGTTTTCTCTTACTATTCTAAAACTATTACTTATTTCTTTAAAACTATCCCCAACTACAAACCACAGATTTGATCAAAGGAGTTAACTTAGAGAAAACCGAACATTCATTATATTAAAATAAAGTCTTATCATTTCTGAATCATTATCCGAGCGTTTCGAGTGATACGAGTTTTATCAAGTTTCATTTTCCTCTCCCCAGATATGGGTTTTCTAAAACATGATTCAGACTAGCGTCTGGGACTCGCAATCTATGGCCTGCCGAAGAGCACTGAGTGCCTTAAAACCAGCGCTTTCAGACCGTCTCGGGCGCCACGGCTAACCCTGCCGATCCTACCTTACTAATATACTTAAATCATTCTAGATTATAATTATTATTTATTATTATTATTATTTATTATTATCTATTAATTATTACATTTATATATTCATTATTGTTTCTGTTACTGCTCCCCTAATTATTATTTATCTATTTCCCGTCCATTATCTATATTTATTATATTATTCATTTTATTAATTATATCTATTTGAATTAGTTATTATTATTATTATTTATCTATATCCATTTTCTATTGAATTTTTTTTTATAACTTTTCTATATTAGAGAGAAGTAGTCAAAAGATTAATTGCATTATAAAACTTATTTTTAAATTAAATTTTTTTTTTATGCAGGAAAATGATGTAAATAGATATTGAGTTTAACTTCAGTGAAGTATAGTGGGCGAAAAAACAACTGAAAGCCCATCAGAAAAGAATTACAATGAATATGAAAAGTTGGAATTTAAATTGTGGCTAAAATCTGAGATCAATTTATGGTGTTCTTAAAACATTAAACCATACACCCTAGGGCCTAGTCCTGAAGTCCCTATACTTGAATGTTATGTACAGCCAGAATGCAGGGCTACCCATTCTTGGGGCTATTGTTCTCATTAGCGTTGGTACCCATTAAATTATATATTATATAAACCCCTAAATATACCTATTACCGGTCTTATCCTTGTGGATACATAATATACCAATTGACTATTTTAAACTAATTTTTGTTATAATATATTAATATATTATATATATATATATATATAATATATATATATGTATATATATGTATCATAAGTATT
>JABUQX010070729.1:0-5000 GCA_015478945.1 Trachelipus rathkii | reverse complement strand
GTCAAACTCGTACAAACGCATCTCCATTAATTTAAATCGGTCAGAGTCAGCTCGGATTTTTTCACTTCTGCTGACAGCGTTTTCTCTCTCTCTTTCTATCTCTCTCTATGCATATATATATATATATATATATATATATATATATATATATATACTATATATATATTATATTATACGTCATGCGTTGGCGGATAATGGAACGGAGATAAGTAATACATACATGCACAATATTAGTCTACTTATAATATATAACTAAATTAAACTATATATATTACTATTTATAATATATTATCCCTATCTAAGTATTTATCAAACACCCATTATTAACTATAATTATATACTATAAATTACTATATATATATAGTATATCATAATATATATATCAAATATATTATATATATATATATATATATAATAAGCTGGGTTGAATTTATTGAGTTTAGTGAAAACAAACATGGTGATCAAAATTGGTGCTCCTTGGCTTCCCTGTAATGGGACAAAAAATCATTTTGCATTTTTACAAGTCTCTAGGGGGCCCAACTTTAAGTTTTTTTAAAAGGGTTTTGACATCGTTTTTTACTATTTTTAAGTTATGAATTTTATATTATGCTTTGTTCTTCAAAAAATTTGGTTCAATACTAATTTTATAGCTATTTCCTGTCTTCATTATCAGATACGCAGACTATGTCGACGTTTGGAGATAAGTTCCTGTGGGTGCAGATGTATTACTTTTATTGAAAGACGTATTCTATAGCATGTGCTAACAAGGCATAAAGACAGACGCACTGCAATATATCGGGTTATCCACAACCACCTTGTCAATCAGCTACCCACTGTGACTGAGGATGCTTTTTTTAGAGCACTACAAGTTACCATACAATACGTCAACAAAAGATGCCAGCTGTTACTCATTAGCCAAAGTTAAGTGGCAACAGAAGTTCAAAGGCATATACAATAAAGTGCAGAGCATTCCAACAATAAGAATTTTGAAAGTGCTAGTTATAGTAGAAAGTGAACGAGTAGAATGAGTATGCATGTCAATGATCTATGATTTGAAATATTCAAGAAAAAAACAATCTTCTCTAACATATCAAAAAATAAACAAAAATCATTCTTTCTCGTACTTCTTCGCACATTAGCGCGTGCAAGTATATACTAGTATACTATAATATATATATACTTTTCCAACTCCGCTGTCAGTGTGTCATAATTGCGGTCACGATTGAAACGTAATCAATGTCAAAGTGTCCAATTGAAAAGCGAAAATCACCTGATATTGAGAGAAATGGCAGATTTTTCGGCATTGATCAAAACACTTCAAGACGCATTATAATAGGAAAGGTTGTGTCACTTCAGCGAAGAGAAAAACCCATGGAAACTCACAAAGAGGAAGAGAAACGAATGTTTCATCTCAGAAGAAATAGAAACCAGATATCCGTGATGTTGTCTAAAGCATTAAGAGAGACAAATGTGAGCAAATAGAGATGTCATGTCTCATAGTTAATTGCTGCCCTCAAGGACCTCGGAATTCTGTCACCAAAAAACGTTGTTGATCCAAGTAATTTACAACGCCAAAGAAAATACTGGAGAAACAAACAGTCAGAGGAGCATTAATGCTGCAACACAGAGGTATGGTTTGCATTGGTTTCGATGGAAAAATAGATGAAACACTCTTGTCGATACTGTAGGTGTGCGTAGAAAAGTTAGAGAAAACATTTTACGTGCTATTATCATTTCCAGATCATGTACATCGTAATCGAAGTTAGTCCATTTAACTCTAGGCCAAGAATCTCAGAGTATTGTCTATTTAAAGAAATTCTGGGTATTATTGAACGAAAAGAAGATCTACAGTCGACGACCTTTAGAGAGCAGTGATTGCGATGGAACTCTGTGAATACGTGGATAACAAGAATGGGATAAAACACTGTTGAGTTACATCTTAAAAGACCACTTCAATGGCTCATTTGCATGTTTCCATTTTAAAAAAAATAACCTGTCGCGACTCACGGCAAGTTATTAGTGTTTGTGATGTTGATGGGAAGACAACTGGCCCATTGTCACATGAAGGACCTATAACCAAAATGCTCTCATTTGATCCTCAGACCAAGCCCATCATTAATTTTCAACCAATTCCAGGGTCTTTGTAAGTTGATGTCTGGAAAAACAGTGACGTGAAAGATCTAAGTTTTGACCAGCTGTATTTTACTAAAAATCTGTTTATTAATCAAGCAAGGGGTACTGAATGCAGTCATGTAATAAATAATGACGCACGGCATTGAAAAAATAGCTGTCTCACAGCCGGTGTTGCTCTCGTGTAAGCCATTCAAGGTGGCTAACTAAAGCTAACAGACGGCTTCGATTGTACGTTTCAACATACTAAAAACTTACCAAATTTAGGAACGTTTTGGTACGATTTCGTACTGAACTTCTATGCCCCCATCATGGCTTCTATTATCCGATTCCCATTTATCTTTCTTTGACTTCAGTAATATTTTTCTACCTTCTTCCACTTTTACATCACAGTATCGAAAACTTTCTCCTGAGGATCAGAACATCATTTCTCCAGTGCTCCTAAAAAACTCCTATTTTTTGTTCAATCACCAAGAATAGACATGTATATGCATAGCTAGGTGTTGCAGATTGTTATAACGGCGAAGACGAACATAGGAAGATTTTTACATTTCGAAACATATTCTTCAAGCAAGAAAGAAAATATATTCCTGTTCCCAATGTGCAGGTTCGCTGCTTTGATAAAAAGCAGCTAAACGTCAATCTAAACGCCACTTCCTACATGGAACTGATAGGCTGGGGGAGTGAGTACTCCTATCACCCCCCCCCCCTCTTCTTGATGATATTAGTATGATATGTTTGATTAGTTAATCAAACAATTCTCCTACCAACAAGTTATCCGTGTCATTCGGATCTGATGTTGAAAGGAAATGACCCAAAGATGTTTCCGCTGTTTCTACGTAAAGGGGTCGTTGGTCAACTTATCGATCTTGGTGGCAATACTACAAACCAAATAACATTCTCGAAATTCGGACAATACCGCTTCACAAAGTACAGAGACAAAATCTGATTTTCTATAAGATTTTGTACTATGCAGGTTGTTTTAGCATGTAAGAATGTAAGAATATTTAAGCTATACTGTACTTATCTGGCATTATATAATATATTTCTTTTTTAAATTAAAAAGATCCAAGGTTAACAGTGTGGGGTAGGAAAAAACCAAACTTGAAGTATACCTTAAAAATTTTATCACATTCAGTTTGATCTCGAAGTGGAGCGAGCCAAAAGAGTAAAATTGTTCTGCAATCTGCAACTACAACTTTTTATATTTTGTCCAAGCCCGGCTTCAAATTTATATGCATAAATTCAGTAATATAAAGTACTATAAATAGTGGCTATATACACTATCAACTACTACTCTAAGTAATATATATGGTACGAATAATATAAATATATAAATGTTGTATATTATATATATTATTATTTAATATTACAACTATATAATCACGATCACGACTGGGTAATTACCTGGATAAAATAGATATATTATATATATATACAGAGTATAATTACTGATTAATATATGGTGAGGAAGCAGTAAGTTTTAATCCCGTGAGAGCAAGAAGATTGTTAATAAGTATAATGTAAGTACTCCCTATAATGACTCATAACTCTATATTATCTATCCCAGACTAGAGATGCATGACCTATGGAACCTTAACCCCAAAGGTTAGTGTAACGGCTATATATATACTCCTACATATACATAACCTAGGGTATATACCATAATATACTAACATATATACTCTATATATATATATATATATAATATATATAATATATAATCATATATTATACTATATATTATATTACATTATAGTTAGTAACTAGATATACATTATACAGTCATTCATTACTAATATAATGACTAAAAGAATCAATACGGAATACTTCATTAAAAAGAAAATACTTATTATTAGATGGGGCTCCTCACAAAAATTACTTAATTACCTATTCTTTATAGTGATATAAATATATTATAATGTACTATAATATAGTATTATATATATATAGACTATAAAAAGAAATAATGTAATCGATTCACTTTTCCAACATATTACTAATAATATATATATATTAATTATATATATATAATCCTATATATACTAATATATATATATATATATATTATATATATACTATATGAGTCCTATGAACTACGTGAATGAGTATATAATATATATATTATAAAAGTGAAAGCCTATTAATATAATTTAAATAAAGAACGTATATAGAGAGATACATAAATGAGGTGAGGTATGTCACTATATATATTTATTTCTTTGTTTGTGTTTGTTTGTGTGTGTGTACAAAAAAAAAGATTGTCATATTCCAAGTTGATATACCCAGTTAAGCTGCTCTTGAAAGTGCTGTTTATAAAAGAAGTGTAGATGCTACTACTACTGCTACTACTACTACTAACTTGCTACTTACTGACTTACTGACTAGCTACTACTACTTACTAAATACGTATCTACTTACTACTACTACTACTAGCCTACTACTACTAATAATAATAATAATAATAATAATAATAATAATAATAATAATAATAATAATAATAATAATAATAATAATAATAATAAAGCAATAATAATAATAAGAACTCATAAGAAAATTGCTCTTGCGAGTAGGTTTAGCATTGATGAAACCATTTTTACCATAATTAGAAATGAGGGAGATGAGCATAAGGGATTTGTTGCTCAATAGTTTGCTTTTTAAAAGAATAATGAATATAATAATAGCTATAAGAGTTGAAAAAGCTGATAGTGACATAGGCATATATGTAATTCGTGAAAGGTAAAGAGTAAGAAGAGAGAAGAAATATATCCTTTAGAAAACCCTGTTTGGGAAAGATATAAAGATAATTTGCAGGGTCTTCAAGATACAATTACTTCTAGAGGAACAAGTGAAAGTAGAAAGAGTAAGAA